>JALPQD010000093.1:5042750-5227750 GCA_023101885.1 Typhlomys cinereus | reverse complement strand
AGGCGGCTTTTTAAATAAGGTACACACTATTTTTTATTCTCAAAAGTAGCATGAGCTTTAGCTATTCACAGGTTCAGTTTTAACCCTGTAGCCACCTACCTATGGGGTTTCTGCCTGCACATGCCAAGCGCACTTGCCCTCACTTTCTATGAAATGAAGCCACAGTTCGTCCACTCAGAGAACATATACATTTACAGTCCAAAACAATCACCGCATCTGCAAATGACTTGGGATTAAGTAGATTCCACTACCTGTGTGTCTGTTAAGGTAAGAAAGACACTCCAGGTCTTTTAAGACTAGGCTACTCCAAGTGAGATCTCTAGACCTCAACACGGGCAGCTTTAAGACTGTTGGCCCCCTCCATCCTAGACTTACTGTATTAGACTCTGTCTTTGTGCTAGCTAGATGTGCGTGTCAATTTGACAATTGAGGGCTGAACCTTTTGGCATACCTACAAAGAATTATTTAATTAAGGCATGCTCTCAGCAAGTCTATGGGAGATTATCCAACAGATAAGGGAAGATCCAGCCCATAGTGGGTGCCTGTTCCCTGGGCACGTGGGTAAGATGCAGAGAGCTGGTTCAACACATGGGCATACTTTGGCATGCAGGGTAAATGCTAGGACTCTCTCTCACACACACACATACATCAAAGAAGGGATGAGAAACTACACCTCGTTTGTTGGTATTCTTAGAGAGGTCAGAAACCCTGCTGTGACTTTAAAGAACATGGTTCTTTGAAAACAGATAGCAGAAGAAAGCGAATAATTTTTAAAATTTTTATTTGTTGAGAGAGAGAGAGAGAGAGAGATATGCATGTATGTCATGGAATGGAGGTATGTATATGATGGAGGTTGTAAGTCAGTTTTGTCCTTCTACCATGTGGGCTTCTGGGGACTGAACTCAGGTTACCAGGCTTTGCAAGCAGATGCCTTACCCACTGAGCTATCTCCCCAGCCTCATTCTTGCAGATGAAAACCTTGATGCTCCTGAAAGGACACTGAAGAAAACTGAAAGATGATGCTGAGGATGAGCCCGGCCCAGACAGCAGCAACAGGAAAGATGGGCAATACCTCCCGCCCCTCATTCCTCTCGTTCATGGACCACGTGGATCCAGCAGTGCTCTGTGGCAGACAAAGGCTGGGAATGTGTGTACATGCTTGCCGTGTCGTGTGTGGAGGTCAGTGGACAACTTCTAGAAATCGGTCGATCCCTCCATTTTGTATGTTGCTGGAATAGAAATCAAGTCAGGCATGGTGACAATCACTTCTGTCTCCTAAGTCATGCTGGGGGTCCTTGAACTAGCACGGACACAAACTACACACGAGAAACAGAAATGGCACACGAGCAGTAGGAATTGAAACCAGGCTGAGTCAGAGGGAGCTAGGATGTCCTTCATCCAAATCTTCCGAGCTGAGTTTCTTTGCAGCAAACATCAGTATATAAAGGAAAAAAACAAAACAAAACAGAGACCAGCAGGTCAACTTCTTTATGGGATCATGTTAAACATACATCTTGTAAAACTTATCTAGGCTAGCAAGAAAGAGTAGACGGTACACTTAGCTGCAGATAGACATGGTGTCTCCAGGTAGAATGAAAGGCAGATGTGACACCACATTGCTAAATGGGGACAGACATGAATGTCTCCAGGCAAAGTTACCTGGTTACTGTGACTATGTGCATAATCTTGTGATCCTCAGATTAACATGCTCCCATGGTCTCAAAGCACAGGGAAGAAGCAATAAGGGACGTATTGGCGTCACAGGTCCTGAGAACAAAAGACAGATCTGATCTCAAAGGTGATTCAAACTCTCAATAAGGAAAGAAATCTGCCTGCGTCTGTCTGTGTCAGACTAAGCCAATTTCTAACCCAAGGGAGCATGTTTAACCCTTGACACCTTGCACAAGGTCAACTCTCAGGTCCACATTTACCCACACCTTGGGGAAAGGTTTACAATGGCTTATAGGTTTGTGAAAGACTAACCAGCAAGAACATACTGGGAAATCTTTCTGGGACTGGGAACCAGACAAAACATGCCAACACTCTTCTTGGTTCCTCTACTAGAGCGGTTGACTTATTCTTGCATTCGACATTAGTAGACGTCCTCAGTCATTTATGAAACTGGCCAGCAATGGTTACCTACAAAGTGATGTAAGCATGAGAGACATTGCAGGACATGCATGTTCTGTACTTGCGTGCTGCACATCTTGTAATTGTAGTTTCCTGTGGAACTCCTGGTCTCAGTGATTTCTCTGGGAAGGTTGAGAAACAGATCCACGCAGACACTGTATCTGGAAGCATCTCTCTCCCTGGGGGCTAAGGGAACCAACTATCCCATTAGTGCTTGAAACGCGGGTTTTATGTCTCTTCACTATTGATGGTTCAGTTAAAGCACATACAATAGACACAAACTAATAATGGAGAGCAGAGAGTTTTTGGCAGAAAGCCAAATTTGGAAGGCTTTTTCATTGTTTATTCTTACATTCACATTATCAGAAACTACACAGTCTTTTTGTAGTTCATTCAAGAAAGAGGAAATGGACTTTTTAAAAAGAGTTACAGGTACTTTTGGGTTTTTTATTTTTAATGCTTTTTATTGTTTTCTCGTTTGTGGGTTTGGTTTTGATTTTTGGGAATAGGGTCTCTGATAACTAAGCTGACCACCATCTTGCTACATAATCAAAGTTGGCCTTGAACTCCTGATCCTCCTGTCTCAGCCTCTCAAGTGTTGGGATTTCCAGTGATTACTGAGTCCACTGAAGGTTCTTTCTTTAAAGACCAATCTTAAAATTAAACATTTTCAAATTTTAGAATGTTTTTATCATGTGTATAGTCATGCATGTGTGTAAGCAAGTTCCCATGTGTGTTGGGTGCACACGTATGTTCAAGTGATAGAGTAGGTGTGGGTTTATGCATTTGCAGGTGGAAGTCCAAGGTTGATATTATCCTTGATCACCATTCCATCTTTTGAAGACAAGATCTCTAATCAGACCTAGAACTCTGAGAACATGCTAGTTTTGCTGGTCTTGGTTTTTCTGGGAATTCCAAGTCTCTACCTTCTGAGACTGGAATTCCAGGGGCCACCACATCCACTCAGCATTTTATATGAGATCTGGGGAGCTGACTATAGTTCTTTGGCTTGCACAGCAAGCACTTTAAATGTGGGAGAGCATTAGAACAGAAGAGAGCTAAACGTTGGCGAGAACAGGGAGAGAGCCACCAGGGACAGTGTGGGAGGAGGAATCTGCAGTGAATCCCGGGGCACGGGAGGAATTTGCAGAGACGTGGACTAAATGGGAGGATCTGTCTTGTAGTGCCTTCAGATGTTGCTAAGGAGTTGCTAAGGAAGTAGGGAAGTGCAGGGTGGGGAGTGAAAAAAAAATCATGCAAAAGATCGTTCTCTGTCAAGGTATTAGGGAAGGGAGGCCAGGGGTTGGACAGGCAGAATCTGGGAATCACCACATTCCAGGCGGGGTGGAGGAGTTCTACAAAACGGCCTGGCTATGGCTGACAGGAAGCATTAGGGGCTCATTCAAGATGCTGTCGTATTGGCCCTGCCCACGGTGCTTGTCATGGCTGGTCATAGGTCTGAGCACTAGGTTCCATCCGCATCCTTGACTGTCTCAAGCCCAGCCAGTCTCTGATGTAGCTGTCTATATGAAGAGGATGTGTGGGGCCACGGGCAGAAAGACTTGCTTGGGAATCAGTAGGAGGGTGGGGCAGATGGAAGCTTGGAGGGAGCGGTCACCAGTCACAAATCAATGGAACACAGCCGCGCTTAGGTGCTTAATGACTTTTTTTGGTTACTATAATATCCAAGGTACTGTTGAAAAATCAAAATATGTCCTGAAGACTACATGGTTCTTTTTACCAGGACTTCCATAATTTTCAGAGGTTAATTTTAAAGTTCATTTAAATGATAGTTTGAAATACAATGAAATATGCAAGCTTATTTTTTTTCATGCAAAAATACGTTTTAAAACATCTTCATCATCTCAACATTCAAGAGACTGAAGGGGAGAATCTGAGGTCAAGGGCAGTGTGGAGAACATAGTAAGACCTTGTCAAAAGTGGAAAAGAAAAGAAGGGGGAAATGAGAGAGGGGAAAAGAAAGAGAAGGGAAAGAAAGAAAGAAAGAAGGAGAGAGAGAGGAAGAAAGGAAGGAAGGAAGGAAGGAAGGAAGGAAGGAAGGAAGGAAGGAAGGAAGGAAGAGAGAGAGAAGAAAAAAGAAAGAGAAAGAAAGAAAGAAAGAAAAGAAGAAAGAAAGAAAGAAAGAAAGAAAGAAAGGAAGGAAGGAAGGAAGGAAGGAAGGAAGGAAGGAAGGAAGGAAGGAAGGAAGGAAGGAAAGAGAGAGAAAGGGAGGGAGGAAAGAAGAGGAAGGAAAGAGGGAGGAAGGAAACAAAGAAGAAAGGAAGAAAGGGAGAGGGTCGTAGGAGATGGACAGTAGTTAAGTGTGCTTACTGCACAAGCATGAAGGCTTGATATGAAATTCACAAAACCAGCATACAGAGTTTTTGACATTTCTTGCTTGAAACCCTAGCATGGGGGTCAGACACAAGAAATCACTGGGGCTTGCTGGTTACCAGCCCAGCTCCAAGTTCATGAGAGACCCTGTCTCAGGGGAGTAATGCAGAAGTGATAGAACAGGACACCTGACATCTGAACCCCCTTCTTTTCTTTTCCACTTTTGACAAGGTCTTACTATGTTCTCCACACTGCCCTTGACCTCGGATTCGCCCCTTCAGTCTCTTGAATGTTGAGATGATGAAGATGTTTCAAAACGTATTTTTGCATGAAAAAAATAATAAGCTCGCATATTTCATTGTATTTCAAACTATCCTTTAAATGAACTTTAAAATTAACCTCTGAAAAATTATGGAAAGTCCTGGTAAAAAGAACCATGTAGTCTTTAGGACATATTTTGACTTTTCAACAGTACCTTGGATACATGCAACACACACACACACACGCACACATGCACGCACACACACATGCGCGCACACGCGCATGCACATGCGCATGCACACGCGCATGCACACACGGACACATATGCATGCACACGCGCACACGCGTGCACACACATACACATACACCCGCACACCCGCAGGGAGTGTGTGTCCTCCAACCAAATCTCGTCCTTCTTGATGGCAGTTGGTATAATATGGAACCTCCTGGACATATCTCGGTCCCTGTGCCTACAAGAGCACCATGAGACACAGTTAAAATATTTCAAAGTACAGGGCGTTACAAACCACTAAGATCTCAGAAATATTCTTGAAACAAGAAATACTATTCAATACTTACCACGCTCCACATTATGTGATAGGTGACAGACTGCAGAAGTTTTCTGGAGGTGCTGGTTATCCGTGACAGAGGCGGTGGTCTGGGTGGGCTCCACCAGCCCACAGTGGAGGGCTCTTTCTCTCCTAGCAAAACAGCTGTCGTGTGAGATGTGCTTAACTACGCATTGCCGTAAGACTGAATCTTTACATTTGCCAAGCATGGGTTGATCTAAGCTGAGTTCCATCATTAGCACCACAAAAAAAATTTAAAACTCTATGCGATATATCATCTAATGTACTTAACGCCTCAAAAAAATCACAAAAATTTCATCATGTTTTAAGCAGGTTTATGATTTTGTGTCAGGCTCCATGGGTGGTGATTTTGGGCAGTTGTGTACCATTTCATGACTTGTATACCACTAGTTTCCTGCTAAGGAGCAACATGTGGCAGACAAGGATAAACACTCCAGAATTAAGGGAAAAAACACATTAAGTGTGCCACATTTGATCATAAAATGAGTAGAATTCTATTTTTCCCTGGATATGTTAACTATAAATTATTTTATTTCAATGCTTGAATTCGTAAAGCTTTCATGTAATGAAATATTTATTTGTGTTTATTTTTAAACCAATATACATCATAGGAATTTAATTATGCTTAAGGCAATAATACATAAAGCAGTAAGAACATAATTTCATTTCTTCCCTAAGAAGCCTTAGGTGGGGGTTGGAGAGGTGCCTTGTTTGGTAAAATACCTTGTCACACAAGCCTGAGGACCTGAATTCAGATTCCCAGGATTCAATGGTGAGCCCAGCAGGCTGCTACAGGGAGCTCAGATCTGAGGTCCACTCAGACCTTTGTGCGCTCTGCCTGCCAGACTTCAGATCCTATACTGAGACTGTTGTCCTGCTCTTGACCTATCTACATTGATTGACTATGGGAAAAATGAACAAATAACCAATTCGAAGAGAGTTAATACTTTGACTATGGGCCAAGCTTTCTGCCTCTGTCTGTCTGCCTGTCTGTCTCTCTGTCTGGTTTGTTTCTGCAGCTCTGGCACTATGTAGACCAGGCTGGCCTTAATCTCTTGGGCAAACTTCTGGCATCTGACTCCCATGTGCTAGGATCGCAGCCATGAGTCACCACATCTGAAGACTTTCTCGTTTTTCATGGCCTAATTGTAATGAACGCAGGAGAGGCTGAGGATGTAGTTTAGTGGTAGAATGTTGAGATGGCATGCCTGCAGCCCCAAATTCAATTCCCAGGGCCACCAAACAAGAAGGAAGAAAGTAAGAAAGGAAGGGAGGGAGGGAGGGAGGGAGGGAGGAATCACCTTCCCAGTAGAAATGCATCCATCCTGCTACTAAATGGTTGGCTTCTTTGGATACTGAATCTGCCTTTAAAATAAACACCTACAGGAAGAGGAGAAATGTCTCAGGGATTAAGACTCTGCCTCACAAGCAGAAGGTCCTGAGTTCAAATCACAGGTCCCAAGTAAAAATGCCAGACAAAAGAGACAAAAGCCTCCAGGTGGTGGGTGGGGCCTGGGAAATCCCAGAGGAAGCAGAAAGGAGGCAGAAGCCATCCAGGATGATGTCCAAAGTCACCCTTGGTCCTCCACAAGGACACACAGTGCCCCCTCTCTCTCTCTCTCTCTCTCTCTCTCTCTCTCTCACACACACACACACACACACACACATTAAATGAATAAAGTTTACAAAAAAGGCCACATTTAAAAAAAAAAAACCTTTACATTACAATACATTTTTTCCAGTAAAAAGGACTCCACTAACTTTCAAACCTCCTGCCGAATTTTCAAGTAGCATTCACTTCCTGAACACTTGGTAGATTCCTTGATAGGCATGCAAGGAGTGCGAGCAAAACAAACAACAAACAAACAAACAAACAAACCCTGCAGCTTCCCCTTTGTGCTTTTGCTTTAGGATTTCTGTTTTGAGTTCAAATTCTTAGCCCTGAAGCCCATCAAAAGAAAAATAAAATTAAAGAAATCTCTCAATCTTTCTGTTAAAGAACAGAAAGTTTTGAGCCCATATTTTATACAGGCACTTAACTTCTAATGATTTAAGGAGAGAAAAAAAGGTTTATGAAAGCACTCTGGTTTCTGGTGCCCGCGTAGGCTGGAGGTGTTTGGTACCATCTGAGATGTATGCGGCTCAATGACAGAGTAACCAGTGAACGTGTGGAGTGATTGAATCCATCTCTGCTATAGTAATTACTATTTTATTCATCACTCAGCATCTTGCCTGCTGCTAAAACTACATTCTAGAACACAAAACTACTTTGTGTTAACCAAAGATATTTTGATTAAAAAAATAATATCTCTGAGACTACACTTGCGTAACACGTAGTTGAGTTTTAATAAAGCATGATGGGTTTAAGGAGACAGTAATGTCATATTCATAAAAGCCAACTGATAGGTAGGAGCAGATTCGAGACCTGAGTGCGTTCAATTATTTGAGCTATTTGTGCTTTGTCTTGCTGCTGACGCTGCGAAGTTATTGGAAATGGCTTGGAAGGAGTCCGCTAAGGATGTCACGGATTGCGGAAGTCACTGACCTTCCAAGAGACTGTAGATGGAAAAAAAAATTACAACTCTCACCTCAAAGAGATAAGAGGTAGTTTACTCGGGAGCCAAATATGTGTGGCCTTAGTCTGGGAACGCAGCTTCAGGTTGCTCTAATTCCATGTGTTCCACTGTGGCAAAGGTTTCTTGAGGTTTTACAATCACAGAACAAAGAAAACATGAATCAAGACACTTTTAAAATGGTGGGAATATCAGATAAGTGGGTTACAGCAAAGTGGGGAGATCTCTGTGGGGGGCCTTAGATGCTATCTGAGGACACTCTTAGCTTTCTGGTTGGTGGGTGCTAGTGGTCTGCTAAGTTAATACATTCAAAAGATTTTACAGAATTTTGGGACAGACACACAGGAAGATTCGAGGAAAGGTTACCAAAGGGGTGTAAAGATCTCTCAGAATCAAGTGCGATTAGGCTCAGAACTGGCAACATCCCAATCCTCCGTACAGATATTTTAAGTCCTAATCAGCCAATCAGCCTAGTTGATCATCGAAGCTTCTTTTCAGGGATTTTACCCCATAATCCTGGGTGGAAAAACCCGTGAGCTCAGAGCGTCTGAACAAAAAACTTGAGGCAGACACTCCAACATAGGAGAACTGAAATGAGCCTGTGTAGAAAGTAATCGATTGGCTCGCTCCACCGAAATAGCCAGTGCTTAGGTGGGTGGTAATGAGAGCTAGCTTAGAACTTCCTGGGTCAAAACCACGAAGGCTCAAGGCCCCCCTCCCTGCCTCACCAGGTCTTTGTTCACCCCTGCGGATGAAGGCTTCCAGCAGCGCTGGTCACTTCAACATAGCTCTGGAGTTTGCATTCTGCAACCTGGGCTGAAGCCCGAAAGAAAAGGAAGGAAGCGAGTCCCGCTCTAGGGAGAGGTGGTGGCTCAGGCACACGCACCTTGAGGTATGAGAATGAGAGTCTGTCCCCTTCCTAAGACAGGTTGCGTCTCCCCCAAAGCAACTCATGACACCACAAGCTGGGATTATTTTCCCCTAAATGCTAAAATGTGTTGGACACCGTATCTCGGCTCAGATCAAAGATGGGTGATCAGTCTTACTCTGAACCCAAGAAGAAAAGCTTGACTGCTGGTGGATCAGCCAGCACACAGGCTGGTTTTTGCCTGTTTCCTTTTCAATTCCATATTTTCAGGGTTTTTCCAAAGTATTTCTTCCTTTACTTTTAGACAGCAGGTCCCATGCAACTCAATTGCTTTGGGATCAACCCATTAAGTTAGAATAAAGTGCTGAGTTTCCGTGTCCCTAACTCTCTTCTTTTCTAAGAAAAGATTTTTTTTTTTTTTTTTTTTTTTTTTTTTTTTTTTGCTAATCAGGTTTGTCTCTGTCCTGGCAAGGAAGAAACTCTTGTAGGTTCCTCATCATTCCCTGAGTGGTTTTGCCATCACTACCTCGGGGGAGCCTGATTTCAGGATCAACCTTAGTGGCCCCTACCATTGAGCGCCATACCTTGCTCTTCATGGTCAGCAAAATGCCCCCAGAGGAAAGCAGCAGGCAATCCTTAGCAATAAACAACGTCCAATTCCACCTCCCACCTCCACCTGCCTGCACGGATAGTTACCCGGACTCTTTCTTTAGACCTCACACCAAAGATGAAGAAGGGAGATTTTTTTTTTTTTTCTATCTTGTAATGAACTTTTTCCTTACTCTTACACTCAACACGATCCCTACTAATTCCTACCCCTCTTTTGGGCATACTGCTGTTGCCTTTAATCTATTTCCTTGTGTGATTAAAAATTTACTAATTCAGCAGAGTCTCTCTCAGCTATAATCCCAGGGCTCTGGAAACTGGAGGATCACAAATCTGAGACCAGACTGGGCCATATAGGGAAACCACATCTCAAAAAAAAAAATAAATAAATAAACAAAATAAAAAAAATGATTTACAGATTCATCATAGAAACAACAGCAGTCATGGCAACAGCACGAATGAATCTTAGTAAAAACTCATTTGTTCAGGACACAAAAGACAAGAGGCAATCATTTTATGTCAGGATTCCTCGGGCCTTTTTAATTTGAATAAAAACTAAGCAGCTAGGGGGATTAAGCCACCTTTGAAAACAAATCCACGGGTAAGAAGTAGAAGCAGATTAGAAAGCTTTTGTGTGAAGCTGCTCATTACCTGGGAACATTACAAAGGAAGAGGTATATCTATTGGAAAACAAAATGACATTTTAAATGATAGCTCAGGTCTGTTTTTAATGCGTATTTTGTGTGCATGTGTGCATATATATAAGAGAATGCCACAGCATCTCTCAGACATCCCAATTTTCCAGACTTTGATAAAAAGTAATAAAAATCTCTTTATTTTCAATCATTTTAACATATATATTGTTATAAAATTAAAAATGCTGTCTTTCCCAGAGGCGGCTTCTTTAAGAACTCAGTTGCCTGGTAAATAAAACAATATCTACTCAAAAAAAAAAATTGAGTGTAATTAATTAAAGCTTTCAACATTAGCCAATAATTCGAGTATTTTAAATTATATAATACAGACAAAGAGTATCAATAGAGGTTAAAAAAGTATAATATTTCCAAATACTTATGTATTTGATGTGTGTGTATATGTGGGGGTGTGGGTGTGGGGGGTGTATCTATTTATTTGTCTTATCTCAAATTGAGCAATAAATAATGGTCTGGAATTTAAACTGTAAAAGCACTTTTATATTTCAATGGCAGTTCATAATATCAGTAAAAATAATAAAACAAATTCTAAATGTATGTGGTGATGGGGGGGTGGATTTCAGAACTCATGTACCCATCCTGTGTTTGCCTCAAGTGGAAAGCTGAGCTAAAACATTGTCGCTTGTTAGCCTGTTGGTGTGTTCCAGTAATCTTTGTTCCACAGGAGTCTGAGGTTCAAGAGCTTTCTAGGCTACATCAGAAGTTCTAGGCCAACCTGGGCCACTCAGACCCTGTCTCAAAATACAAGGTAAATAAGAGGACTTGGTGGTAGAGTGTTGGTTACCATGTGAAAGGCTTCAAATCCCAGCACTGCAGAATAAACAGATTAGAAAACCTTGCCTCCTTCAAAGATGATCATAATTTTTATAAAATGCTCACAATAAATATTATAAATTAAGCACGCAATAATGTCAGTCTCCACATTCCTTTGGAGCATCGTTGTAAAATACAATCTGCACAATCCCAGACGAACGGGGGAGGTTTCGAAAGAACTAAGAACCCGGTAGCTGTGAAATCCCACAAGCTTCGAAATGTAAACCAGACATGCAGCCTGAGTTAAAAGAGGAGACCTCTTTAAAGCACAGAGGACTTTGGAAACACAGATCACAAACAAAGAGGCGGAAGTATAATTAACTCCATTACTGCTCAGTCAAATGAAAACGGCCCTGACATTCTCTCTTATTTATGATACCGGCAAGTAGCTGCATGCCCCCTCCCGGCCACCTGAGAGGACGGAGCAAGTCCCCAGCAGGTGACGGAGAAACAAGCCGTGGAAATTTATGTCCCGCGATCATGTGATAGATGTAAGATTTACGCAGACGTCTCTTGAAAAGTAAGCGCTTCTCAGTCTTCTGATTCTTTCTCGAGCAACCAAAGCCGTCTATATAGACGGCCAGAATTTCCCCTAGTGCCTTCAATAATATTAAGATGCATATTTACTCGAATGCATATTTTCTCTCAGATACTGGATATTATCAATAGTAATAAAAAACCTAATGGAATAGGTTATCTATTTGTATTTACGAAATATTTCTTTTTGCTTCATAGCTGTCTTCCCTGGTAATTGGAAAATTCATCCATGTGGTGCATATTCATCCTTGGCTCAAATGAGGAAAAGCCCAGGAAAGAGATGACTCACTCGTGGCCCCTCCTGGGGTCCCTTCTAGCACTGTATCTTGTCCTTCATCTTTCTGACAGATCGAGTTTTCTCCAGAACACCCCATCTCTGGATTACCCCAATCTTCATCCCAGATGGAAATAATTTTGCCTGTCCCAGAGTGCGCGCGTGTGTGTGTGTGTGTGTCTGTGTGTGTCTGTGTGTGTGTGTGTGTGTGTGTGTGTGTGTACAAGGAGGCAATTGAAGTATATGTACCTGTAGTGACCTAAGGGTGACATCAGGACTCCCCCTGGATTGCTCTACCTCCTTATTGCTTTGCCTTGGGGTTTCTCAGCCTCCCCACCTTCCAGGGTCTGAATTATAGGATTCTGCATTTCTGCCTGGCATTTTTACATGGGATCAGGGATTGGAACTCAGGTCCTTTTGTGTGTTAGGCAGAGATTTTGACCCCTGAGTCATCTCCCTGGCCCCTTGCCTGTCAGTTTTGAGAACAGAGGCTCTGTACTACCCTTTAGCCCCTCCTCCTGCCTGGGCCAGTACCTGGTTTGTCATAAGCAAACGTCTGTGTCCATAAGGAATTTCATGTGCCTTTGTGTTCCGAGGCTCTGTGGGGGCAGGCTTTTGTCGTCAATGCATAGGATGGATATTTTATTTACCATCGTGTTCAATAACTCTGAGTTGGTCGCCTGATTTCCCAAGCTAAAGAAATTATTTTACACTGATAGGAACTTCTTTCTCACTGCCGCCGAAGGTGTCCACTGTAACACCATTTGAATAGTGGCTCCTTGTGACGTGATCAAGGCCATTTGTAACTGTCCGTGGGAATGTAAGCTGCGGCGGTCACTGTGGAAACGGGTGTGGAGATTCCTGAGAACGACTGGGTGTAGCTCTCTGCCCCCCTACAAGCCCAGGTGTTATTATCCTTAGCTGGTGTTAATATTTGGGAAGACAGCGTGGCACCTTTAAGAGATGGAGCCTTGCTGGAGGAAGGCACCTCATGGCGGGTGGGGGGGTCTTGCTTAGTTCCTCTTCCCTCTTGCTCTCTCTGCCTCAGTGGCTGCAGCCACCTGAGCTAGTCTCCTGTTTGTACTTCCAGCCTTGCCTTCTGCCATGTGATTTCTGCCATAATAGACGCCATCCCCTCTGGAAATGGAAGTCAAACCACCTTCCCTCTCTCCCCTAAGTTGTGTGAATACTGTCTCAGGGCAGCAAAAGGAAAAATAACTGCTACATCCAGTTATGGAATCAGCCTAGGGACCACCAGCAGAAGTCCAGGCTAAAAAAATGTAACATAAGTTCCAGACACTTGGGAGGCTGAGGCGGGAGGAGGCAGCAAGCCAGGAGCGACGGCCCCACCAGCAGTCCCTATCTCAAGGAAGCTGTCTGTCCGTTCCCATTCTTTCTATCAGTGGGTCGCGTTCTCTCCATCAGTAGACGAACATCTGAGTTGTCCAGACCACAGAGTCTGTTAGACTGCTCCTCTTCCTCTGTTGGACACCCCAGACATGGAGGCTGACCCCCCATGCGTTGGCCTGCCGGGTGCACGCAGCTGTGGAGAGCACACAGGGGCCCGAGTCTGCAGGAATCTTTAGGACTGTCCCAAGAGAGTCAGACTGAACGGTTGCCTGGGAACGAGATGCCCTTGGCACTCACGGGTTTATTCCACGCAATGGAGTTCGTGGAAGTAAGTATGGAAAGGTGGCGTTAGTGTCAGATGCAGCTACTCATGTGGTCAGGACTTGAAATGCTCTTTTTCGGATGAACTGGAAATGAGAGAGCATGAAAGCAGAGAGCCCCCAAATCCCGTGATGTAGAAGTAGAGGGGTGGGGCCACTGTCTTCCCCCTCCTTCGTGAAGCCGATCTGAAGATCTTGTCAAACATCGCTCCTGTGGAGAGCGCAGGTGTGGGCGTTTCATTAAAAATCTGAGTGGCAATTTGAAATACAAGTGGTTTTGTTTGAGAAACAGAAAAGCCCATGAGAGAGGGGTAACCTGGAAACTTCTCCTCCAGAGTCCTTTGACCTGTTTGAGACACTCTTTATCAGATGCATTCATCATCTCTATTATTATTATTATTACTGAAAGTGTTTTTTAATTAGAAAAATGGCCGTATCCAGAGCTCACAATGAGATCAGGTAAGAGGATCCGTGTTATTGAACATTTACTACATGAAAGCACAATGCGAAATGCTTAACATGGACCATGACCCTTACTCTCCACAGCCTCCCAAGTGATCACACCCACACTCTATTCAAGCACAGGCAGACCCTGCATGGAGCTTGTCCAAGCCCCACAGCGTAGGGGTGCTACAAGGGCCGCAAGCCAGGCACGTTCACCCCAGCATCCAAGCATCGCAGTCCTTCTTCCACAGCACTGACGTCTGTATAGGATCTTCACAGAACTGGGGAGACGGCTCAGCGGTTAAAGCTTCTGCCCCAAGATGTGCACACTGAAGACTTTGGTGATGGGAGTCTCCTGGGCTCTCAATTAGTTTAGAAGAAGAATAACGAGAATGAATAGACATCCACATGCAGAAAAGCGGTGAGGAATGAAGGGAGTGAAATGCTGACATTTGGGGAACAGGGCAAGGAGATACTGGAAATGATTGCAATGTGCCTGTAAATATGAAAGTACTTCAAGATAAATTATTAAAATGTGTTATGAAGCCAAAAAAAAAAAAAAAAAAGCTTCTGCCCCAAGCTAAAGGACCTGAGTTCAGATCTGATCCCAGGTAAAACTGATGAGTGGGTATGGCGGCCCGCCTGTCTGTCATTCTGGCCCTGGAAGGAAGAGCCTGAGAATCCCCAGAGCAAGCTGCTTAGCCAGATTCTATGTGGCATTTTGATAACATGTATCAAAACTTCTAGAATTGGGGTCAGCAAGATGACTCAGTGGGTAAAGGCATCTCCCACTAAGCGTGGTGACCTGAGTTCAATCCTTGGAACCCACATGGTAGAAGGAACAAACTAGTCCTGTAAGTTGTCCTTATGACCTCCACATGTGTTCTGGATTACTGCCCCCTCAGAAAAAGTAACTGTATAGATGAAACTTTCTAGAATTGCGTACTTTTTGATCTAAAATTACATTTCCATGTATTTAATCTAAGAAATATTGTCAAATGTATGTAAGGATATCATCTTAGAAATGCATCTAAAAGGATATATCAATGGCTAGAAGATTTAATGTCTTAGAATGTATTAACTTAATTTCTTAGAATGTATTAATTCTGTGTTGATTAGTTGCATGCAATATGTATGTAGGATTTTGTTTTCATAAACAGACAAGTATGCAAAAACACTTGAAACGCCCCCCCCCCATTTCCAGGAGAACTCTACCAAATTCCCTCTTTGTTGATTATCAGTCATCATTTTCTGGCTTGGGTTTTCATCAAAATGCAATTTATACCTATTTTTGCTTTATTCTAAGTGTTTGTCATCCATCTGTGCTAATAAGGTCAGAACCACATCCACGCCATGTACCCAGCCTGAGCAACACAGGCTCTGTGCTTCAAGAACACGGCAGAGCTAGTGTTGACTTGTACTTCCTACCTCAGGTCCTCATCCACTATTCCAAGCTTTGCAAGGAGAATGGGGACTGGGTCTCTCACAAATAGGGAGGAAGACACTGATGCTCTTCCCGCTGTGGTAAAACCAAGGAATGGATTAGTTGGTGTGCTATGGAGGTAAAGCTGATAAACGCAAAACTCTATTGGATTTGCCTCCTGCTGGGTGGGACCAGCCTGAAGGTCAACCTATGTGCATCTCTGCTCGGTTCATCTCCTTTCCTCTTCACTTCTCTCCCTTTCCCTTCTTCTCTCCCCTTCCTGTCTTTCCTTCCCTCACTTTTTCTTCCTTCTTCTCTGCCCTTCCCTTTTTCTTCCTTCTTCCCTTCCCTTCCCTTCTTTCATCATCCTGTCCTTTCTCTTCTTTTTCCTTTCATTCTCTTCTCTTCTCATCTTCTCAATTCTAAAGCAAGAATATGTTTTCATTTGAGAAATTTGTTCCACCGTTCATATGCAGAGAACTGGTTTGCTTGTTCCCAAGAGACTAGAGAACCTTTTAGACCTCGTGAGCTTGGAAGACTAGAAGAATCATGGGGTACAGAGTAGGGAGGCCAGCTACAGAGGCTGCAGTATTCTGCCTTCAGTTTTACTTGCTCTGCTCCTTGGAAGCGTCAGAAAATGGAGGTTATAACTTCCAGGCTGTGAAGCCTTCGTGTCTCCTCTCCGCCCTTTCGGAGGGGGCAGGCTGACCTAGCCCACTCCCCTGGCGGTTGGCCAATGAATGAATAAGTCAACATGTAAAACATAACTTTCCTTGCTGTTGCCCTGGTAGTAAAAGCTATAAAAACCATTGCTGAAAAAAAAAAAAGTGAAATCTGATAAAGGAGAGTTTGGAGGGTAGAAAAGGTATTTATAAGTTGATTTGTTTTCAATATAAGACTTTGCACATGAGGTTCCAACACAGTGAATTTTTACGGTGAAGCCGTAAACACTAAAATAGGGGCTATGAACGTGGACAATATAATTTATAATACTTGCATAGCTTTCAATTATTCAGGTGCTCAAAGCCCAACAAATTGAATAATGAACCAGGGTAATGAATTGAGCCCTGGGACGATAACAGAAAATCCTGAGAAGTCACCGCTGCGGAATTTGCCTACGAGAATAGCTGTGGGGGAAAAAAACCAGTCTGCTTGAAGGACACATTTTCTCTTTGGAGCCAAAACATTTACAGCACAGCAATATGGGTGGGAATGGCTGTAAGGAAATGTCTCCTGAGCTCTGAATGAGTGTATTTCAGATGGCCAAGCAGAGGATGAGAATCATAAATTAGCCTGCGACATCCTCTAGGGTGTAGATTTGGTCGTTATTTTTAACATTGAGAGAGGCAACAGTCATAGAAATTACTAAGGATCGTCGCTTTAGATTTAGGCTAGGAGGTGTGTGGATCTCCTATGGAATCTGAAGAATGGTTCTCAGCGGTATTTCATACAAGCTCTCTGTTCAGACCTGACTGGATGGTGCAGGCTTGTGTCTGCCAGTGAATATATCCCAGGAGAGATGTAAACCAAACCTCTTGCCACAGGGACACTGCAGGCCACTGTGATGTGCATGTGTCAGAAATCGTAGCAAGAGTTCCACTAAGTGCTAATGGCTAAAGTCAATTAAAGTGACCAGTCCGCTTCGCCTCCAACACTCTTCTTGTCAAAGCTCCTCTGCACACGTCGCGCTCCTGCAGACAGCCCTTTACTCAAAGTAACTTTAAAGTCAACTCAGTTTTATAGAAGATGATTTCTTGGAAGGCAACATCATATGGTGATTCGTGTATCACTTATGGAGTTAAATCCTGCTTTTTGCTCTCTCAGTGTGCCTTAGGCAAACTGTTCAATCTTCTGAGTCTGTCTCTCTCCCCATGTGTGTGTGTGTGTGTGTGTGTGTGTGTGTGTGTGTGTACAAGAAGGCACTTGAGTATGTATACATGTGGAGGCCCAAGGGCAACATCAGGAATCATCTTGGATTGCTCTACCTCCTTAGTGCTTCGCTCTGGGATTTCTCAGGTTCTGCCTTCCAGAGCCAGAATTTCAGGCCATATCTCCTGGCATTTTACATGGGAATTAGGGATCCAAACTGAAGTCCTTTTGCTTGTGAGACAGAGGCTCACAAGCCATTTCTGTTTTTTAAATCATCACTGAGGAAAAGTATCTATTGTTGGTTTATAAGATTATTGGGAGTATTAAGTGAGATAATGCATGTAAGCCATTTAATGTAATTCTTGGACCATTGCATTCACTAAGCATTAACTGTTACAATACTCAAAGCTTGATTGGCAAAGATTACTATATGTATCAGAGGGACAACTGGTAGCTATAGGTAACTTGAGCTGTTTAGATGCTCTTGTTAACCTAGAACTCTCAGGAGTGGCTAATGCTCTACTGTATGGCCAGGGACAATTTTGTAGTATTACTAGTTCTCTCAGTTGACAAAATGTTACTTGCTACCAGCAGTTATTTTGCTAGGTCAGCAAAGGGATGCATCATTTGGAAAGAACTGTCAAATGCAGTTTAAATCTGTAAATCATGTGACGTAAACCCTGGAACTAGTTGGTTATTGTGATTTTGAAATACTCTCTCCACAATGGCGCTCAAGGTGGTGAATCCACACCAGGGCTGGCAACACAGAGCCAAGTGCATAATCATAGCTTTTAAGTCTGTTTTTTTACTATCAGAACTTCATAGTACCAGCGCAGACAGGCGTGATTAACAAGCAAGGAAAATCCGTTCAAGATTGAAAAGACTCAGTGATACTCCAACTACCTCCAAAACAACCTGAGATTCTTGAGACACGTTAGGACTTGCTCGGCCCTGGGTCTCAATCTGTTAAACCATCTGTAGGTTTCACCCGTGTTCACTAAGGAGCAATGGAAGGTGAAAAGAAGTCAATACTTGACGACAACTTAACATGGCCACTTTATACCAAGAAGGAGCGCACCAGGATCGAGAAAAAGAACCTTGTTTGCAGAAGCCAACATGCAAAGGAGATGCTATTGTGGATGGTAACCACAATTTCAAATGGTGCTGAAAAACCTAGAGAACTGTTGTTATTCATGGAGAAAATAGATCACAAATACAAATATATACATATATATATAATTTTTGCACTTGGGGTTTATAATCCCTTTCAACCAATTGTGTCAAAAACCATTGCTATTCATTTTTTAGGATTAAAGTTGAATGGCCAGTGGAAGGGACTCGCACTTGCTTCGATGGTGTTGCCTGATGTATTGCCTGAGCTGTGGTGGGTATCTAGGCACATGCCAATGCAGAGCTTCTTTGCTGGACTCATGGATCATACGCATAAGAAAGTTCATGAAAGTAGGAAGGGGGGCTTGGGAGATGGGTCAGGGGTTTAAGTCTTTGCCTTGTAAGGAAAAGAACCTGAGTTCAGATCCCCAGATCCCATGTAATAATGCCAAGCAGATGTGGCAGTGGTCTATAATCCCAGCCCTGGAACTTGTATAGGAAGGAAGGAAGGAAGGAAGGAAGGAAGGAAGGAAGGAAGGAAGGAAGGAAGGAAGGATGAAATTTGGGAAGAATATTTTTAATGGGAGAAGGAGGAAGGGAGGTAACATGGGGGGAAATAGCAAAAATTCATTATATACAACTGTCAAATAAAAGTAAAATTAATTTTAAACAGATAAAGCTGGAGACATTCCATAAACATTCTCTGTATAACAGCATTTGCAGATGTAGCAAGCATTTGATTTCTTTCTCCTCTAGCTATTTATAGTTCTGAAACTCCCTGTCTATTCAAAAGCTGTTTAAAGGTTGAGATTGCTATTCTTTTTAAAAATTGTCTGTAATGTGTGGAAGGATTTAACAGATTTCCATTTAATCTTAATTTCTTTTATTTATTCAATTGTGCATGTGTGTATGTATGTGTGCATGTGTGTGTGTGTAGAACATGTGCATGTGTGTATGTATGTGTGCATGTGTGTATGTATGTGTGCATGTGTGTGAATTCGGGAACCACCATGGACGCCTCCACCTCCTCCTGGTTTACTCTGCCCTGGGATTCACAGGCTCCGCCCTACCAGGACCAGAAATGCAGGTCGCCCCCGCTTCTGCCCAGCGTCTATATGTGGGGGTCGTAGGATCCAAACTATTCTGCCTGCAAGGCAGAGGCTTAACCCCTGAGCCACCTCCCAGCCCCAGATTTCAATTTAATCTTGCAGAATCAATGAGTCCTAAAGGGATACTTTCAAACTATAACATTACAGACTCCCAACTCTGAAGCTGCAGGAAATAGTTTTGTTTTAGGGTAAGCCACATCATCAAGAGGACGGTAATTGACAACGTGGGGAATCCTTGTTGGGGAAGCCCATCAGCCTCGTTGAAGTTTATTTCCTTCAGGGTGATGTGGAAGGCACCTTCCGATCCTGCCAACCGGTGCTGCTAACCAGGGAATGTGGGCACAGCACCATCGACATGTTGGAGTCTTGGAAAAGGATAAAAAAGAAACAGAATAGAAAAGAAGACGCGGGCCAGGCACCACCTTCATTTGTCTCTGCTTCCTGTGATTGCAATGTGACACGCCTGCCACCGTGTCTTCTGTGTTATGAGAGCCAAGGATCAGTCCTTCCTTCTTTAAATTCCCTTTCTCAGATATTGTGCCATGGCAATGAGGAAAACAACTAATACGAACATCGGAAAGTCAAACGCTACCCAGCTTCTCAGCTGAAGACAGGGTGGAAGGCTTCCCGGAGGCAGCTTGGACAAGGCTGTGAGGAGTCCAGAAGTCTGAAGAAAGAACTGGAAAAGCAGAAACCTATCCGAAGGGGCAGCCACCAGGGCAAGCTGCGGGCTTGCATCCCGGCGGCCAAATGCTGCAGGACCGCTGCAGGGATCAGCATGCCTTTGTCTCTGCAGGCGCGCAGCTTCTTGTTCAACAAGGAAATGGAAGCCCACACAGGTTTGCAAAACTAGCAAGAACGTTCCATTCAAAGCAAAGTAGTAGAAAGAAAGTCAGATGACTGAGGGAGGCAACGGGGAGCGGCAGTGAGATACTCAAAGACCCTGGTTGCTCGGGCTTTTTCACGGGCTTTGAGAGGTGGGGTCCGGTAACTAGGGACATAGTTAAGGCCAGTCTCTTGATAGACAGGCTTCGACTATGTAGGTCTTTGCTCACTCTGCATCCGATGTCATTTACATGCATGTCCAACTATACATAGGCACATGATAGTAAAAGGGGGATTTCCCCAGAGTGTTCATTTGAGGACACACACACCCCAAAACCTGTTCATACTGAGTCGCACATTCCACTCTTGTACTCAGACATGAGAATACCATTAAACTGGAAGTAAGTTTGATAGCTGTTAACGGGAAGATAAATGTATCCTGTTGTTTAGAGAGGGGTGTTCGTGCAGCCTGAGGCAAGCGGGGGTCCTGTGTTGCTAACAAATACTGAGGTGAATGTTGACAAAAGGATGTGCATATACAGTGTTTGTGACTCAGGAACCTAAGCCCCATGGTTTGCTAGGATTGGGTGCGTGCAAATTTCAGCCCAAGTGATTCCCCATGCTTGCGGGCCTCACCCTTTGAAAAGCAAGCACATTTGAGAAAGGACAACTGAACAAAATCTCTCCATGACAGCAACTTCAAAATCAAACCATTCTTAATTGTACCAGGCTTTCTTAAAAAGTCCAAGAACACCACTTGGAAATTTTTCACTTGATATTTTTGTTTTTAATGTAATAGTGAGTCAGAAAGAAATACTACCAATGCCCAATGTATGAAGACTTCTCTCTATTCATTCAGTCATTTTCTCATTCTTCCCATAAACACTCAAGGAGTTAATCCTGATAATAAATGAAGAATTATATAAATGAACAAGTCTGTATGAAGCTACTGAAATAACTTGTTCTTTTTCTAAGGTGTTTGTGAGCCAATAACAAAATAATATGATCTCATATGTAAAATAAAAAGGATAGGATATCCCTAATAGCCTTTTAGGGGACTAAAGTCAGATGTACACATACCACGCCTTAGGTTGTGATTGGATCACAGTGAAATCTCAATATATAGTTATAAGAATCATTATTGTCATTATTTTTACTAATATCTTTTCTCTGACCCTCATAAAACCATAGACCAGTAGTTCTTCTATAACATAACTTTAACGTAGGGGAATCTATTATTTTGCTTTTCTTGTCTGTTTCACAGCTACAAAATCATAAGGACAGAAGCCCCGATGCTTATCCATTCAAGCAGCCAGTTCACCAACAAGCATGCCAACAGCTCAACTACTAATCATGACCTTCGTTAAACTAACCGAGTCTCTCTTCAGTACAAGGCGCGTGCTAAGAACACCTTATAGAATCTTCATTCAATCCTTCAAAAACGCTGTGAAGCTGGCACGTGAATGAATGGCTTAGGAAAGAAGCATAACCTGTTTGAGTTTACACCACCCGTGGGCAAATGACCCACTGTGTGAACTTGGGTCTCTCTCTTGACTGTACTCTATGCTTCCCAACAGACTTGAAAGCCTAGATTTCTTTTGTAGATATAAAATCCCATGGGATAAAGAGGAGGAATTCATACTTACATTGTATTTATTTTTAACATCTGGTCATGTTTTGAACGTTTTCTCCACTTACATGGTAAAGTTTCTTGGGGAGATAGCAAAAAGTGTTTATGCTTTGAAATTTCTTAGAGTTGTGTTCAGTTTTTTTTCAAAGCTACTTTTTACTCTTTAACCATTTATAATGTTATATACATGAATTTGTTCATGTTTCCCTTTTTAGTTCTTTTTATTGTTGCTCCTTAAGAGTCCTAAATCCACCAAAATCATTATTATATATATATATAAAGTTCTAAATAGGACTTTTTATTAAAATTATTCTAAATTGTTTTAAATTTAATATCAAATGATGTCTTCTCTTTACAATAGTTCTGGTTTTTATTTGAAAATTCTCTTTTATTTATTTTCCACCTTGTTCATTTTTCTCTATAGGAGAAAAATTTTTAACATTTTTCTTATAATTGTCTTATTTCCTCAATCATGTTAGCTACTTTTCTCCTGAAACTTTACTTTGTTCTATTAAGTAGTAGACTAAAGATCTGTTTCTTCCCAAGTTTGTATGTTAACCTCTGCTGGGTTGGTATTGGCGCCTTGTGTGGATGAATTCCCAGCAAGTGAGAACAGGGCCTTTACAAGAAGAGCCAGGATCTAGAGAGATAGCTCAGGGGTTAAAGACTATGCTTCACAAGGCAAAGGACATGAGTTAAGATCTCCAGATCTCATGTAAAAAATGTGAGGTGGATATGTGATGGCTTCTAATTCCAGCTCTGAGAATTCAGTCTGGGAAACCCCAGAGCAAAGCAATAAGGAGGTAGAGCAATCTAGGATGATTCCCAGTGCTAATCTTGAGTTCCACAGACACACACACTCAAATGCACTTTTTTAAAAATTTTATTTATTGTGTGTGTGTGTGTGTGTGTGTGTGTGTGAGAAAGAAAGAGACAGAGAGAGAGACAGAGAGAGAGAAAGAGAGAAAGCAATGTTCCTGTGGAGGACCTAGAGTAACTTCAGGAATCATCCTGGATTGCTTCTACTTCCTGTTTGCTTCCTTGTGGGATTTTGCAGGCTCCACCCACCAGGACTTGAAGTACAGGCTGCTGCCTTTTCTGCCTGGTGTTTTTCCATGGGACTTGGGATCTGAACTTAGAACCTTCTGCTTTCGAGACAGAGTCTTAACCCCTGAGCCATCCCTCCAGCCCATCAAGTGCACTTTTGCTCTTACACAGACTCCATCACTAGAAGAAAGCCACTCATTCTACGTCATTTCTGTTCTGCAGCCCAAGCTAGCTGAGATTGCATATGTGTTAACTGCCCTTGAATCGTGTTACCTCTGTCTGTTCCATACTTGTCCCCTGTGTTAATTTCACTTTTGATCAAGGCTTTATTTGTCAATAGAACAGTAGCAAGCATAGAAACAAAGCAGTCTAACAGAAAAACTTGGGTTTTCGAGTGAGCAAGACCCAAATTCATCCCAGAGACCTGCAATGTGTTAGAAGTGTGGGAGAGATCGTCTGATTGCCCGAGTTTCTGATGCTAAGAAGACAATGTATAGTGGTCGTAGAGTAGACTTCAGGTGTCGAGCCTCCATCTGTTATTTCCCAGCTCTGCGGACTTCCTGTGAGTCATTTACTTTTTCTGGTCCCTCATTAGCGAAGTGGGTTCAGCCACACATCCAGAATTGATAGTGTTTAAAACATAAATTGCTCTTCAGCCATTATAGTGCAGTAGCGGTTATAGGAGAGACTTGTCACACCTTCCAGATCTTAACAGGTGATTTTCACAAGCTTATAGTTTCACAAGATATAGTTATCTTGTCAGATCAGGTTTTTCGGAGCTGACTGGAAAAGAGTTGTGGGAAAACGAATCTTTGGACAAATTATTACACGTGATCACTTTGACTGAATCTGTCCACAACCTGGCACATAAATTGGATTTTCAGAAAAAAATAAAAGAACTTATGTTGTACAAATAGCAGCTCATGAATTGTAGATACTTAAGATGTTGAAATCATTGTTCAGTAACTATTTTTTTGCTTAAGTGTTTCTTCACAAGCAAGCATATCAATTCATGTTTCAATTGTTGGCTGTAATGTTGATTGTGTTTGCATATGGCAGCCTGCTTTCATGTATCTTTCGTAAATTTCAAATATTTCATTGCACAAAGTGGAGTAAAATTTCTTCTTATGTTTAAGTATTAATTACCAATCTTTGATGCCTAGACATTCAGATATGCTGTGAACACTATTTTGAAAGTGTCCCTTTTTCACTTTAAAGCATCATGTGAACATCTTTGCATCTCTATGCACATATTCCCAAGACTGAGTTATTAATGGAACTAGAATATTCCATTATATGAATACATTATAATTTATTTAAGCACTCCCAATATTCACATTAAATAGCTGCTGTAATTTTGTTTGTTTGAAACTCTAAGCTATATGCAAATGAAATAAATCACCAGACTTCAATAGAATAATATTTCATTTTGAATTTAGTAAGTATATTCAGTTTATAGATGCCACACAAGAAATTAAAAATACAGACCTAGTCATTAAAGACACATTTGGCTCAAATCTTCCTAGAACCCACGTCCCTGCCTGGGAATGGTTGTTGACTGGAGAAGTGTATTAATGCCACCGCTTGTATTCTCATTATTCTTGGAAACCGATCTACCCAGCTTTGTCCCAGAGACATACTGCAGACACTCCGAGGAAAACAAATCCTTTTGTTCTCTTTCCTGTGGATTTGTAAGAAAACAGATTCTCCAAAGTTGATTTACAGAGTGCAGAAGAGTTCCGCTCCATTGAGAGAGGTACTGGCAAGCTAACCCTAACCTAGAGACATGGGACACGTTGCTACTTGCCCTCCTGTGCTGCCTGAACTCTCTGGGGAAAAGCAGGACACCTGCGAGGCTGACTGACCGTATGCTGGTCCTTTTTTGAAAAACTTCCTTAAGTCTGAATAAATCATGAAGGCTCCCTGAGGAGCCTCTAGAAGGAAAACTAGAAGGAAGCAGCCAGAAACATCCTCAGGAATTTGCAGAGATGCTCAGGGCCGCCACACTGGAAACCCATCAGTGACGTATCAAGTGGTCGCTCTGTGACTTCTTACTTACAACTTTGCGTATATTCAGCTCATTTAATCTCACAAGATCCACTTGTGGTTATGAGTTATTTGGTTTTGTGTCTGTGATGAAAATATCAGAAAGAATAACTTAAAAAAGATCCTTTCAGAGGATTCAGAAACCAGTGGCCACACTCGTGGGTACTGCTTTAGCAACAAGTGATAGCTCCTACAGTTCTTGTCAGGAGCGATGCACTTTCATATCACCAAATATCTCTCCAGCCAAGAGCAGTTACTCAGACCCACCAGCGAGTTGGGTTTACTTAGAACAAAGAACTTGTCGACTAACTGGTATTTTCAGACACCAGAGAATTGTCTGGGGTTATGAATATAGAACAGGATTCAAATATGTTGATGCATCTTGTTGGGGGGGCACAGAGAATTCAGCTTGAGGTTAAAAGATAGTCAGTGAGACATCACTACATGGATTGCATCTTGAAAAGGAAGGCTAAGACAGTAGAGGTTTCGAGACCCAGAATACATTTGGGTCCATTCAGTACAGCATCTCCTACACTGATTAGGAAATTAAAACTTGAATAATCCTATAGAGAAGAGTGATATTGTTTTCTTCCTTCTGAAACTTGTTTCTCTCTCTATTATCTGTGGTTAATAGCTGCAGATACCAATATCTACAGTGCGCAAGTCCCTCATGTAAGTAACATGAGTTTCCATACTGACTTGTGCACATCTTCCCATACGTTGGGAATCATCTCTGGTTACTCATGATAAAATGTAAATATGAGGCAGGCAGTCATAATGCTATGCTGTTTAGAGGATAATCACACTAAAATAAGTCTATATGTCTTCAGCACAGAAAGAACTTTTTTCTAAATATTTTGACCTTTGGTTGGATGAGTCCACGGATGCAGAGCATGTGGATGGATCACAAACTATTCACCCTTTATAGGCCCAGTTTGAGATGTGATTGGTCAAACCCATGCTCCCAACGCATCCACATTTGACAAGCATCTTGTGGTCTTCTCAACAATGTAAGTTTCTATTATGAAGTACATCTTTCCTTTGGCAGAATCTACACACCCAGTGATCGTGGCCATCATATCGATGTCCCTACTGAAACACTTCAGTTACTCAGTCACTTAACTCTAAATCTTCCTTGCCGTTGATTTCTTTGGGGGGTGGGGGAGAATGCATGTGTCAATCATCAGCTGCTTGTGAATTTGCAGACCCCCGGGAATTCTGTTTGTAAACTTTAGGTGGCTAAGTTGGGGTAGGTCAGCTCCTCACTGGGGTTCACCCTTCTTTGGACTGGGGTACACGAGAGTAAATGTGAAAGATGAGTATTTGATGTAGTAAGCATCGGGTTCAGAACTGGAGAGGAGACCCTAGGCTGGAATGCCATTCCTTTGTCTGTTTGCTGATGCTCAGCCCTCCCTGTGAAATAGATACAAGCATGCTTTGCAGCAATTCAGAACTTTGACAGGGAGCACCACTGGGTAGAATTGGTGAATTGTGTGTGTGTGTGTGTGTGTGTGTGTGTGTGTGTGTGTGTATCTTTTATGATATCTTTACACCTAAATCTCCAAACCTACCCCCTCTCCTCTCACCATTACAGTTTTTCTTCCCTATGAGTCTCCTTCCTATTTTCATGTCTTTCGTGCGGGTTGCCTTTAAACACATATGCCTAAATACTTGCTGGAGCATGAGTCATAAATCACTGGGCATCATAGTTAGATACAGGTATCAACTGGATGGTTGAGGACTTGAGCTCTGAGCGCATTTGTAGAGAATTAGTGGTTGAGTTAAGCCCAGAGTGAATCTGCAGGAGATTGTCTAGCTGATGGGAAAGGTCCAGCCCATGGTGGCTGGGACTAGGCCCTGGAATAAAAGACAGAGAGCTGGCCGAGAGCGTTGGCATCCTTGTGTACACTTGGTCAGACATGCTGGTCTGGCCAGTAAGAATCGTCCCTCTCTTGGTCATTACGTGGACACAATGTGGCCAGTTCTCTTGGCTCTTGGTGTTGGAGCTCTCCTGCCTAGCTGGACAAAGAACTGTAGCTGGACTAGTTTAAGAGAAAATTTAAACCTCTTGTTCCCTTTAAGCTGTTTTGTCATGATTTTATCAGCAACAAGGCAGGTGAGCTGCAACAGTGGGTAAACCATTGAGGAAAGTGTCTTCACTGTGTGTGTCTTGTTTGTCTTTTTCTTTTGACACAAATCTTAGAACTGAGATGATTTAGATAAGCTTAAAATTTATTAGTTTAATTTTATTGATTGATTTGAGAGAGCAAGAGGAAAGGTGAGAAGGTGAGAGAAAGAAAGAAAAGAGAGAGAACAACTTTTAGAAATCAGTTCTCCTTTTAATGTGGGCTATGGTGGTAGCTGGTTCCCAGGTTGGCATGCAGGTGCCTTAACCCAATGACCCATCTTGCCCACCCTTAAAATTTCCTCAACATGTTTTTGTGTCATTTCCTAGAGGTCATTTTAGGGAACTTTGTGGATCTGCTCCTACCTGTTGAAGACACTCTCTGTTCATAGCTATGAGAATCATGGCATACAAGGATGCTTGTTTATTTGGTATCAAGAAGAAGGTTACTGTTAAGTGAATAATATCCAGTAGAAATAAAATAGACCCCACATAGGCAATTTTAAATTTTCTAAGATCAGTGTTGCAAATGTGCAAAGCAGATGAAAGTTTATTTTCACTTATTCTATTTTGCACATTCACCTAAAATGCAGCTGCTCAATATGTAATACACATGAAAGTAACTCATGAGACAGTTTCCATCTTTGATATTAAACTTTAGCTCTGACTAGTCTTATTTATTTATTTGCACAAGGTGTGTGGGTATGAGTAGAAGAGAGCACTGGGGTATCAATTTGCTAAGGTGTTTCCCAGCTTCCTCCTTCCAGGGTCAGAAGTACAGACCACCATTTGCACCTGGAGTTTTTACATGTGATCTAGGAATCTGAACTCAGGCCCTTTTGTTTGTGAGGCAAAGGTCTAATCCTTGAATTATCATGCCCTTGACTAGTCTTATTTCAACAACTGATGGACACATGTCAGTTACATCATTGTGGGTTGTCATAGTTAGGCATGGGTGTCCGCTTCACAGTTGAGTGTTTGAGTTCTGGGCACATTTGTAGAGCGGTAATGGTTGAGTTAAGCCCAGAGCAAACCTGCAGGAGATTGTCTAGTTAATGGGGAAGGCCCAGACCATGGTGGGTGGGACGAGGCACTGGAATAAAAAACAGAGAGCTAGTTGAGAGCATTGGCATCCTTGTGTACACTTGGCCAGACATGCTGGTCTGGTAAGTAAGGATCGTCTCTCTCTCAGCCATTATGTGGTGATGGTGTGACCAGTTCCCTCGGCCCTGGTGCTGGTGTGAGCTCTCCTGTCAAGCTGGACTGAGAACTGTAATCAGACAATCAGATAATCATAATAGAAAATAATACCCTTGTTCTCTTAAGCCGTTTGATGGAGGTTTATTGGCAACCACGCAGGCAAACTGCTACGTGGTTTGAAGTAGATCTTGAAAAAGGAGTTGAATATCCTTATTTAAAATAGAAGAGAATCCCGGAGAGCAGTGATGTGCTGATACAGAAGGAGGAAGGAAATGCTACGTGTATAGACGAGGAACATGGCCACGGAATTCCAAACACTCTCCCGTCCTCAGAGAAGGAGTACCCTTGATCTTATCTCTCCATGAGAGCAATGGATGTAGGCTCCTTGATAGTGAGACTAAAACAGAAAGCCCTGGGCTTCGAGGATCTGAGTTCAGATCCCCAGATCCCTTGTCAAATTGCTGGGCCGATAAGGCAGCAGCCTGTAATTCCAGCCCTGGAAGGTGGAGCTTGGGAACTCTCAGAGCAAAGCAGTGAGGAGACAGAGCAATCCAGGATAGTTCCCAACGCCACCCTTGGTCCTCGGGAGAGGACATCTCTTCAGGAAGTGCTGCGCCCTTCATGACCACAGGACACTGTCTGGCAGTGTCCTCCCCACACGCAGGCTCTTGCCGTTTTACTGTCCTGTCTTCCGCAAGGTTCCCTTCGACTTGGGAGGGGAAGGGTCCTTCCGTTTCAACACCTTCACAGTCAGCTGCCTGGGGCTGACTTTGTCCTAGCTCAGCATCGTCTTGAATTTCAGCAGGTCTCAGTCCAACCAGGGTTGCGAGTACAGAAAAATTTTAACTATATGGAGGGAAGGAGTGACCCCCAACAAGGGACAGAAGGAAGAAGCCATCATCCCTCAGTGGCACCTCCATTTCTGATTCCCCTCCCCCACAAGGGAGCTTTGATGCTTAAAGCCAAGCTTTAAAACCTCTGCGTTCTCTCCCCAGAGCAAGGAATTCTTTGCTCAGCTCAGGGACCCAGGATGGGACTCAGAGATTCACATCTCATCAGCGTACATGTCGCTACGAATCTCGTGCAGATCTTGTGTGGGTAACCGCAGCTTGCACCCAGGTCTTAAGTGTATGCAGTTTGCATCTTAAGGACCCCGAGAAACACCACGTGTCAAGGGCTCTGGTCCCAGCCCGGTGCTGTCACGAGGCAATGGACCCTTTAAAGAGGTGGGGCCAATGCTAGACGCATAGACCATCGCGGCGTGCACCTGGAGGGGCTGGGGCCTCTGTGGGTCCTCTCTCTCTTCCTCTCTTGTCCTCGTTGGTATCATCAGCTGAGTGACTTTGTCTCCCACACACTCACCATCTGGGGGCTGCCTTGGCCGGCTGAAAGCCACACTAACAACTGACCTCAGGATGACACTTCCAAGCCCATGGGCAGAAATAAACCTCGTCTCTTTGCCAGTCACGGTTGGCCAGCTCTGCCATTTTGTAAAGCCCCCACTTTAGGCAGCTATCCTTCTGTAAAGACCACACCTCCAGTTTTTCCTGCACTTTCCTAGGGACTCCTGGGTAACTCCTTAGCAAGGCCTGAGATGAGAAAAGATTGTGGCCCCACCCAGAGTCTCTCTCTTCTCCCTCTCCTCTGCTTGAGGGTATCTCCTGCTCCCATGCCTACTTTCTCTGACCTTAAACGCTGTCTTGTTGTAATGTGCTCCTACCTGAACACTCCGCCGTGAATTCCTTGGCCGCCAGGCTCCCACCTCTAAGTACACTCCTCTCTTAAGTGTCAGTTTCTCCTCATTCAGGGACCTTCTCATGGCGCAGGAACAGAGTCCGCTCCCTGCTCCTCTCCCGGCTGACACAACAGTCAAGTCGCCTGTCTGTGTGTTGCAGAAACTGGAAGTGACTGGCACAGCATGCTCAGCTGCAGGAGGCGTGACAAGAGCAGTCCCCCAGGGGAGCTCCTGGTCGCCCCCGCTGTGGAATGTGCCAGCCCACAGCTGCCTCCTGCCTGCCTTCCCAGCACTTCACCGCGCAGCAAATTCTTGTTTCTGTCCTCCTTTCCGTTGTGCCTGTGTATCTTTTCTAAAACTCTTTCCTGAGTGTGTGTGCATTTGAATGTGCGTGCCTTTCACTGCCGAAGGGGGAAGATCTCCAGGCACCATGTACCTCCCCCAGAGACTACTGATGGCTAATGTCAGACAGGAGAAAGGGAGTTTCTTTACTTAACGATTTACCCACTGAAAAGTCGCCCATGCCCCAGCAAATACATGGGCACTTGCCAATACAGACATGCCAGACGAAACCCAGCAGGCTACCATGCAAAAAGATGTTAAAATACGAGGAAGACCGGCTGGAAAGGAAAAAGTATGATGTGGGCTTAGGGAGAGTGTAATCTGACCACAAGGGGAAAAACACATATATTTATTGTGTTTACGTACGACAGTGTCAAAGAATTAATAATAAATAATAAAAAATAAAGGAAAGGGAAGCAGGTCTGACCACAAGCGAGAGAAGAAAAAAAAAAAAAACTTAAAAGCCAAGATTCTGATGCAAAGGGGCCCCTTCCCCTAAGATGTCTAGTATCCCCTCATCTGACCCTCAGATTGAGCCTGTCAACACTTCTTCAAGGAAGAGGGGAGGGTCTCATGAGGCCCTGCCCCTCTCTGAGGAGTTATCGACAGTCACTTATTTCTTGCGTGGTTCAGGCCACTGATGTATAACCTGTACTCTGGGGAGTAACTTCCCACCCCCAGTTCATACAAGGAACCCTCCTAAACTCAAAGGGTCGCACACATGAAATGAGACCGTATGAAAGGAGGGGGACTGATTGGAAAAGAAGGATTTCAGGCAGAGGGGGAGGGCCCACAACAAGAGGGTAACAGGTTTGAAAGTGCTTCAGATTGGAAATGACAAAGAATTAAAAAATGTGAACATTTAAGTTTGCTAGGCTCAACATTAAGCTAAAAAAGAGTAAAACAATTATTTATATTCAGGTGACATTTATTCCGTGTTCTGTGGGACAGAATTCTGTCTCTTTAAGCCTATTTCACGGATTTTACAATGCCTTCCTCTGCAGTCAGCTGATACTAACGATGAGCAACAAATGGTCTCTCCTTGACCATTTCCTCTGAGCAGCTAAAGGAGCAGAAAGCATGGACGGAGATGTGCTATCCACACTTGCTTCTTTACCATGGCTACAATAGTCTCAGCTTTTTTTTTTTTTTTTTTTTTTTTTTTGCATGGTGACAAGTAATTTTCTGCAGGGTAAACAATGAGTGCATTAGAATCAGCACATTAAGCAAACTTCATGATCTCTTTAGTAATCTTGAACATAGTCATTTCTGGAAACTTCGAGTCAATGTGTTTCCGGTTTCTTCCTGGTGACATTTAGCAGTTAGACTTAAAAATACAGAAGAATGCATTATCAGTTTTATCCAAAATGATCATAGCCATCGTTTGAATGAAATACAGATTTCTGCAAGTTATAAAGCATATCATTACCGTACACTGGTCTAAGTCAGGGTTGGTTCACAAACTACAGAGCTCTAACCAAGTCATTAAATCTATCTAAAAGGGCCTCATTTGAGAAGCAATAAAAATTTTAATCATTTTATTATTAAAAGAGTGTTTAATATGTGGCTAATTAAATGCCAAAGGCAGGTTATCTGAGTTTAACCTTCAAAAAGAAAATGATGTATCCAAGTCTGCCTCTGGCATCATGGGATAGAAATGTCACCCTCATAAGCATTGCGTGACAACTAGCTGGTGGCCTTTTCTGGAGCAGCAGTTAAATTACCTGATTAAATTAATAGCCATTTAGATGTTTTAGGAACTGTGCAGACCTATACTAAATGAAAATTAGGTCCATTACATTTTCTGGGTGGGCTAGATAGCCCCTAAAATAAAACACGTATGCCATCACCCACATTACTTAGATTAAGCAATTAAAAGCTCTTTCTGAAAAGCAGCTAATTCCCCATAATGTGCAGACAACTGGATTTGCGCTAATGACCACATGTGAGTTATTTTTTTCCTGCTTATTTTTCTCCTCCCTCCGATTCCATGTGTATGTTGAAACATAAGAGTAAAACTTGGCAATGCCATATAAATACGTAACTGTGTGGAACTATGTACTGGGGAGGGAGGTGTTATGAAAGTAAAGCAGCTAATTAGAGAGCAGCATAGAAACCATCCTGACTGGAAATCCCGATTATCACAGAAGCATTTTGGGAAACAGTCTTCAAACTATCCCTTCTGGGTTATTTCAAAGGAGCCCAGAAAATAACAGGTGAGTTCTGCAGAAACAGTTCTTTCACAAGAAATCTATATCATCGAATTACCACCTATATCAGAGAATACAAATGATGTGCTAATCAATATAGATAACCAATGTCGTCCTTCTAGATGGCTCCTGCTGAAAACAAATGCAGCGTGTTTGGCTCTGCCCTACCAAGAATCACATCTGGCACAGAATAGGTATTCGAGAAGAATTTACTGGCTTAAACTCAAGTCTTATTTCTTCCCTCAAACATAATTAATAGTTTTCATTTAAAATACATCTCATCTCTTGATGGCATGCTATAAAAGGCAATATGTAGTAAAGAAGTTTGTAGACCGGGTCCATCTGGTCTGAAACTCTGGTGAAGTTGGCTGCATGCATCTCCAGAGTGATTACCTCTATTTGTATGCAAGCTGTGGCTTCAATTCATGCATACCTACCAAAGACATGATGTGATGGTGTATCCGTGACTTTAAGAGACTTGAGCCAGGCATAAACCGTTAATAATACTTGTTCTCAAAAATCCTTCTGATGGCAAGAAAATTTAGATCTACTGCTACACGTGGTGCTGTTTATAAATTCCAGTTGCGGGAAATTTCACTATCACGCTTACTGGTCTCAACATGAAGCAAGGAGGCCTAACATACAATTTGGTTGAATCTATGTCAGCATTTATTGAATTGCCTTTTTTTTTCTTTATCATGTATTTGTTTACGGGCTAAGTGTGTGTGTCTCTGTGTGTGTGTGTGTGTGTGTGTGTGTGTGTGTGTGTTTACATGTGTGTAGGGGCGTGTATATAAGAGTTCACTTGAAAGCAGCGGAGATGGCTCAGGGTTAAAGCTGTCAATTTACGAGCAAAAGGACTTGCGTGTGGATTCGTGAATCCCATGTAAATATGCCAGGTGGAAATGGCAGCAACCAGCAATTCCAACTCTGGATGATAGAGCTTGGGAAACGCCAGAACAAAGAAATAAGGAGGTAGAGCGATCTAGGATGATTCCTGATGTCACCCTTGGGCTTCCACAGGCTGTACACACACTCAGTACCCTCTGGTACACACGAGAGAGAGAGAGAGAGAGAGAGAGAGAGAGAGGAGAGGGAGAGAGAGAGAGAGAGAGAGAGGGAGAGAGAGAGAGACACTTTCCATAGGGCAAGTCTTCCATTGTGGAAGTCTAAATGAAGGCATCAAATGAAAACAATTCCAGGAAAGTGGCATTAACTCAATGCGGGTCCTTCCCTAAACATTCTGAACCCGTTATGGATTTAAGTCAAAAGAGAAAGAAGATACTGTCAAAAACAGTCCAATATTGGTATGTCAAAAATAGTCCCATAGTCATACATTCAAACTGCTTTGGCTTTTCAAATTTACCATAAGGAAAAAATTTTCTACACAAGACCATCTTGGGACAGTTCCTTAATAGGAGAGATGGAGGGATGCCATGCTTGTAGGAAATCAGGGATGGACCTCGAATGCTGAGCGTGCGTTCTCTCTCCAGCACCAAAGCCCATGCTTCTTGGAAGAAACAAGAAGGGAGAAGGCTAATGGGTTTGCAAGATCTCACTTGGTGGGAACTCAGTCAGCAGACAGCAAGAGGGACTAGCAAGATTATAATCAGAGATCTAAGACAGAGAAACTGGGAAGCTGACCATTGGAAAGTATTTTAAACGGCATTTCAGCCTGTCTTACATTGTATCTGTCTTGTGTAGCAGAGGATTTGCTATTTGGCAGTCAACAGAACTGGTGGGAATATGCCTTTTTAACAATTTTATTTATTTATTTAGCGTGTGTGTGTCTGTGTGTGTGTGTGTGTGTGTGAGAGAGAGAGAGAGAGAGAGAGAGAAGAGAGAGAGAGAGAGAGAGCTGTGTGTTCCTGTGGAGAACTAAGGGTGACTTCAGGAATCATCTAGATTGCTTCTACCTCCTTTTGGCACCCCTCTGGGATTTCACAGGCTCCACCCACATGGCTGGAAGTGCAGGCTGCCGCCATTTCCACCTGGTGTTCATACACGTGACCTGGGATCTGAACCTTCTATGGCTAGTACAAATCTTATCCAGCCTTTCCACTATTTTGAACGTCACTAAGCTGATGAGAGATGTTCTGGCCAGACCAGAGAGACATTTCTATTCTATCCCAATGTTTCTGTTATCCACACAATCCAGTATTAAATGCCAGAGCCTTTTTAAACACTTACCTTTTCTGCCTGCTTTTGTATGCTTTGGAGAATGTCACCTTCGGTTAATACTTCGCCCTAGAGCCTACCTCAGGCATCTAAGGAGATCATACGTAAGATCCAGATCATCACTGGATACCCTCACGTCACCATCTTATTTCGGATGATTAAAAATATGGATGAATATGCATGTCGAGTGATGTATGTGGTGTGTGTATATCTGAGGTGTGCGTGTGTGAGTGTGGGTGGTTGAATGTGTATGTGTGATTGTGCATGTGTGGTATATGGCATATTTGTGTATGTGCATGTGTGTAGTTGCATTTGGTATATGTGTGAGGTGTGTATATATGTGTGTGTGTGTGTGCGTGATTGTGAATGCATATGGTGTGTGGTGCATGTGTTTGTACGTGCATATGCATGTGTGTGCAACTAGAATTACCTAACAATAAGGAAATCAAGAAACAGTGACGTCTATTGAATGAGTAAACAGACGGATAGAAGAGCAGTGGGTGAATGATTGGCTTTTCAACTCTGGCATGATGGAAAGCTGTGCCGTTGGTATCAACTGCAATGTACGGGCGGAACTGGAAGAGACTAATAGAGACACTTACTGTTATGGTTACATTTTAGTGTCAACTCGACAGTTGCAGACTGGGGCGCAGTTGTGGAAGGTTAATGGTGGGAACAGGCACCTGAACAAGTCTGCAGGTACTTGATTAATTGTTGTGGAAAACCCAGCCCATAGTGGGCGGTACTTTCCAGTGGTGGACCAGATAATAGAAGTGCGAGGAAGGGGGACTGGCTGTTCTCTTATCTCATGTTGACTTGCTGTGGAGTCTATTTATTCTGCGAGCACCGTTTGCTTTTAGAGGATCGTGGCCTTCTTTGTGGCTGCCGCTGCCTCGTCCTTGGCTGATGCAGAGCTTCATCTTTTCCACTGCCGCTGTACATCACTGACGTCGGAGTCCAGCTGTTCTTCACCGATGTGGGAACCCAGCGTCTTCGACTCTACAGAGAAGTAAAACCTTGAGACCTTCTTGGGATCTTTTGGCTTTGTGGAACATTCCCGTCAAGAACGAGGCAGCTACAGGCGCCTACTTTGAAGGACACTATTTTTTTTATTGTAAGTTATTTTAATAAACTTATTTACATATATTACATTCTAGAGATTCTGTTTCTTCAGAGAACCCTGACTAATACACTCACTCTGATTTCTAGCACCACCCCTCTCTTTACCATCAGCTGTAGACACGAAGGAACTCAGTGTTGATTCTTTCTCAAGGAAGAATTGGACAGAAATGGTTGCTCTCCTATGTTTAAAACATTCATTAGTTTGCAAAAAAAAAAAAAAGAGGAAAGAAACATAAAGGTGGAAGAAATATTTTAAATTAGTTTTAAATGAAAGTCCAAAGTTTTCCTGTGTAAGGTTGAACATGACCCCTCCAACTACTAAGATCACCCATGTCTATGATACTTCAGTGTGAAAACAAATCCACATACAGGCTCTCCAAACAAGCGATAAGTTAAATTTTAAAAATTTAATTACTTGATATGATTTGGCAAGATAGAATACTCAAGAAAAAACACCACTGATACAAGGAATGTTCTGACCAACACTTTTGAAGCTTTTCATGATTATGAAATGCTAGTATTATTGTTAGTTTTTAGCTTACTGGTGATGTCTACTACCTTCTACAAGTTGTTCAGTTTTTTTAGAAATTCAGTTAGTGCTGTCATATGTACATGGGTCTGGAATCTTCTGCAGGCCCATAGGCATGCCCATGCATACGAGTGGCTGCATACCCAAAGAAAGTAACTCTCCCTCACCCCTCAGCTTTAACAATAGATTCTCAGCTAGGACTAGGGGTGATTGGGGCTCCTCCCCCTTGGTGCTGAAATTTTGGCTGGCTTGGTCTTGTTCAGAACTTGTGCAGATAATGCACGCAGCTGCGAGGTCATGTGTGAAGAGGTCAGAGAACGTTTCACACAGTGCTCCACATAGAAAGCCCCCCTCATGAGCCCCAGACCTTAAGAGATCACTATCTTTGCACATGATTTTTCAATTCTGTCCTAGAATATTCTTTCCATCCACCTACTCTTTAATCCTGATCCTCTTCCACCATTTCCTAACGAGGTGAAGAGTTCTATAATTTCCACAAAAACCACATGGGTGGACATGGGATTTGAAAACAAAAAGGAAAAAACCCTCAGAACTCCCAGTATAGATCTGAGATGAGAAATGGTGAATGGCAAAACAGGATAATCCTTGTTACAGGTGACCAGGCATGGTATGTGACAGGGGCGCAGAATGGGGAATGGACCTGGAAGCTTTATGCAGTTTCTTATGAGAGCTCAGAGGGACCCATAGAGAAATGACATTGATGTGCTAACTCAGAAGCCCCCTTCAATGGATGACATCAATTGTTTTTTCCTTTTGTTGCCAAGTTCACAGCAAGAACATGTGCACGTTTAATGAACGAGCCGTTTTCAGACTTCCAGTGGTTGGTTCAACGGGGTCTGGAGGAAAGGACTGTAATGTCAGCGAGAGTGTCTCTTTCTGGTGGCTTTCCACTCTGTCATCCCTTGGGAGAAGTCAGTGACTGCTCTCTTCACGTAAAGGGTTTGTGGCTACATATCTAAAAGTCTCGGTGCATCATTTCCAGTCCCATTTCCTGTACCCTGACAGGTGATGATGTGGTCCAAGAAGCGAAGACAAGCAAGCCCACCCTGTTCTAGGCAATCAAAGTGCCAGACGACCCCTCAATGGGGATTCGATTTGCCTTATGCACTGGGTCAGCATGGCGTGGACAAGAATGCAGCCTCTTCGGCAAATGTTCCCACCATCTTCGTTCCTTCCCAAGCCAGGCCTCGGGGACCAAGCTAAAACACCCACAAAGGGGTCCTGTGTTTGCATCTGTCACATAAAAGAGACGTTAAGCTCAGGATGGGCTCTGCTCGTGGGTTTCACGCCAATCTGCAGACAGACAAGAAGCAATGACTTAGATGAGTGTCTGGTTTTCTTTCCCTTCCTTTCAAAAGAAGCGAAGAGGAGTTTGGCAAGGTGTGCTCCGGGATGGCTGGCATTCAGGCCTGTCTCTTTATTTCTCACTCTGGTCATGAGTGACTGCTTGACCTCTGAGCGGGATGCTAACGCTCTGTCGCCTTTACTTACCTGGAGGTTCTGCACAGTCACTTTCTCACCACTGAGAATTTAGTGCATCTCTGGCGGAGCCTGACAGCTACACGGAGGTCAGCGCAGGGAGGCGGGAAGACAAAGAGGAAGCTCATGTGGCAGCCATGTAACTTGCGTGCTCGTGTCCATAAAAGCACAGCAAGCAGGAGAGGGCAGCACGTTGTCATGGGAACACAGCCAGGCCTCCAGAGTGCCATGGGACGCTATTTCATCATGGCCTGACTCTCACCGCCCTTCGCAAGCATCCCCGTCTAGTACTACAACTAACCAGCCGTGAGGGTATAGGAAAACCATACCTTGGAAGTCCGATACCACCGCTGAAACCAGCAGAGTTGGTGGTTGGCATTGATCTAGAGCCAGCCCTGCGGCTCTGATGGTGTGACGTCACGGCTGCTCCTGTAGTGCCAGTACAGTGCCACGTGCACCGGTTCCTGATTCTGCCTTCTGGGAACTGGATCATCTTAGAGATTCAGCTGGCTTGCTACAGAAATGCACTGCAAGATTTCTTAGATTTCTTGAGAACATTTGGGGGAAAAAGAACCATTTAAAAAGTATCCTGTAGGAGCCGGTGCATATGAAGCAGATGAAAATAATAGCTTTTATGATTGTGGTAGATCATCATGGACATATCTGCAATGGGTCAGATAATTATATAGATAATTATATTGGCTACTTGTGTTTGGCTACCAAAAGATCACTCAGTTTCCCTATGTTGGGCTAACCAACTCGAAAAATGATAGTCTTTGTGAATTGGGTTGATCATAGTATCAAAACGCATACTTTGATGATATCAACGCAGTTATTCAACTGAATAGGGAGACAATTATAAATGCGCCCTGGGAAAGAAAGATTGGCGGGATGTCTCTGCTCAAGTCACACGGCCTAGCGTCAGTTCCTCTGGTCAGTTCTTGTCTTCCCCTGACCAGAGAGCACACACGAATCACAGCAAGGAGACAGCTCTAGGGAATTCCTCTTGTTCATAGTTTTGTGCTATATAAAGCTGAATACCACCAAGAGAAGTTCACAGATATCTTTCAACAAAGAGTGCCATCGACATTTGAGAAATTGAACTTCTCCTTCAAATTGGCTCCGTGCCAGTGATTGCTCTCACTCATAGACAGGGACATGGGGGGGGGGATTCAGCACTCACTCTTTACATCTTAGATCTGACAGGAAAATGGTCCATGGTGATGTGTTTGATCTGCAGTGAAATGTCCTAATTCTGTTCAGCAGTTGACATGACTGTCTTTGATTGAGGGGGGCAGGTGGGGACAGACATGATTTTTTTCTTTTTTCTTTTTCTTTCTTTTCTTGTTTCTTCTCTTGTCAACTGGAAATGTGACAGAGTTAGAAGTGAGCCTTCCATCCAGCGTATAACACCGGGCGCTTAGGCGCTTTTGAGTGATAATTCAATAGGCTTAAATTACACTCCCGTGACAGCTGAGCCACGCTAATGAGGTACATTTCAGTAAACTGTTGACTGAAGTGTCTGAAAGGTTCCTTTAATACACCAACGTGTAACAACACGGGGAAAGCGCGCGTCAGCCAGATGAAGACATACGTAGCCAGGTCTGCGGGCTTTCCCATGGGTACTTGGGCTTTCCCATGGGCACCTAGGCTTTCCCATGGGCACCTAGGTTTTCCCATGGGCAGCTGGGCTCTCCCATGGGCACCTAGGCTTTCCCATGGATACTCGAGCTTTCCCTTGGGCACCTAGGCTTTCCCATGGGCACCTGGGCTTTCCTATGGGCACCAGAGCCTGAGGCGGGCACAGAAGTGCCCAGAGCTGGCTCACCAAAGCAAGGGAAAAGTCTTGGGAGGCCAGGGTGGAAAACACATCAAGAAATTTCTTTTCCATCCAATGGGTGCTAAAGGATGTTTCTCGCAAGGCAGTTGGTAGTTAGCAATGAGCTTGAGAGCTGTTTTAAATCTCGGCATGTGGCTACACCAGCCCTTTAATGCTTCATGTCCTCAGAGTTTCCTGTTAGATACGGGAAAGAATCAGTCCTTCTGTATAGATCTCTATTTGTGGTAACACAGGCTGCAGAGGACAAAGCTGGAGAACCATGTGCATTGCAAAAGGACGTTCTAGCTATTTCTCGAAGGCAACATGGATAAAGGGGAAAGGCAGGACAACCCTGAACAGGCAGACACAGTAAGCTGGTATCATAGTTAGATACATGTGTCAACTTGACAGTTGAGGTTTGAGCTCTTGACACATTCGTCAGAGAATAAGTAATAGCGGTAAGCCCAGAGCAACCCTGCAGGAGACTGTCTAGCTGAGGGGAAAGGCCCAGCGTATGGTGGGTGGGACTAGGCCCTGGAATAAAATACTAAGAACTGATTGAGGAAGTCGGCATCCTTTTGTACACTTGGCCAGACATGCTGGTCTGGTGAGTAAGGATCGTCCATCTCTCAGCCGTGGGATCTGGGCAGTCGAACACAGGTCCTTTGCTTTCGAGATAAAGTCTTTAACTCCTGAGCCATCTCCCAGCCCCATCTTTAATTTTTAAATAATTGACACCAAGTTCTTAGTTTATTGATCACAGCAACCATTCATTTGTCCTGATGCGATTTAGCAGAATTTGGTTAGTGTGTATGTCCCAAAAGTCAGCTATTATTGTGAACACATTATGCAGAAAGGAATGTATTGTCGTTTTGCTGAACATTTACAAATGAGACCTTATAATAAAATATTTAAAGCTGCAGATTCCTAAGCACTCTCCTTTGTCGTTAGTCTATTTGATAATATTGTTGCCTAGGCTACACAGCAAGGTTCTATCTCAAAAAAATCAAGGAATAGGGATAAGTAACAATATTTCATTTTCAACCTGACACACAAGAGGCAGGACTCTGAGACCACCTGGGAGAGATCCTCTAGCTCAAAGCAGACCTTGGGGCGCCCCCATTAGGAGATGGTCTTGATCACATAATTGATGTGGGAAGACCCAGCCCATGTGGGTGGACCAATGCCTAGGCAGGTGACCTGAGACTGTAGAAAGACAGAGCTAACTGAGCCCAGGCAAGCAAGTATGCATGGACTCACTGTTCCTGCTCTTCTGTGGATGCAATGGGACCAGGATTGCATGATTTCCTGCTGCTGCAACTTCCTTGCAATGATGCGCTGCAACCGTGAGTCACTTAATCCCTTTCTCCCTAAATTCCCTGGGTCATGCATGACGTCGCAGTAACCATTAATGAAAGGTCATAATTTGGAGGCTAAGCACTTGGTTAGCATGTATGAGACCTTGGGTTTGTCACTAGCACCACAAAAAGGAAAAAGCTGCACTGCACAAAGAAAGGAAATATTATTTTAACATGCATGTTTATCATGACACTATTTGCAATGGCCAACCTCAGGTAGCTACACAAAGAAAATGGGTTATGCATATACGGTATAGTTTTATTTTGACACAAGGTATAATGACATTATTTTATTAGTAGAAAATGGATTTAACTAGAGATTATTATGTTAAATGAAATGTTACACACTTAAGACAAATATTGTTTGATGTCATATGAAGATTGTAGGGGTTTTTTTCATGTATGTGTGTGTGTTTGTGCATGTATGAGAGGGCACTTTTACTGTGTGTGTGCCTGTCTCAAGGATGACGTCTATCTCCTTATTGCTTTACTCTTGGGTTTCCTAAGGGTGGAATTAAGGCCACTGCTATTTTTCTATGGGATCTGGGGATCAGAACTCTGGTCCTTTTGCTTGTGAGGCAATCTTCAACCTCTGAGGCTTCTCCCCAACCCAAGATTGCAGATTTTTAAAAGGAAGTGTCTTGAAAGCAGAATGGAGAGTACTTATGAAGAGGAGGAAGACCTGCCAGACTGGGAGTGAGGGAGAGTTGTAGAGGTTGAGGAGGAGCAAAAAAAAGTATATATATATGTATTATACGTGTATATATAGTATATGTATTATATGTATGTAGTACATGTATTATATTTATTTGTAGTATATGTATTATATTTATATGTAGTATATATATTATATGTATTAACAATATATGTATTATATGTATATATACATGTAAACTCAAAATTGGGTACAATTGATATATACTAATGAAGTAGTAGGAGAAAAAGAAGTACCATCTTACTACCTTTTTTTTTTACCAGAAGTTACTTTCGACTTCTTGACATTTTACAAGAAGAATTAATTTGCTTTTGTTTTGTTTCGAAAGAGGGTCTCACTGATCAGCGTGGACTGGCCTTGCGTGAACCCGTGTCCCGGCAAGGTGTCACAGTGAAGGGCTGTGATTGCAGGCGTGTCCCTGTGTTCATCTGAGCATGAGACCGTAGATGCACACGTGTTCAGCCGAGAATCAGCCCAGCAATGCAAGCATGATAGAGGGGGTGGCTGGATTAATCAATCCAAAGTGCAGCTAATCTGTCAGTCACATCAAGTTGGCTTTGGGAGCACATCATCTTTCACAGTTTTCTCTCTCTCGTCTCCTGTGGTTTTTGATGACAGGATGGGTCTCATGTAACTCAGGCTGGCCTTGAACTCACTAGTTTGGTGAGGCTGGATTTGAACTCCTGATCCTTCTTCAATCTCCAAGTGCTGGGATTACAGACCTGTGTTACCTCAGGCCGCCACTGCTTTTTCTTGTTGTCGTTGTTTGTTCTTTATCAGGATGTGACTTTTTTGGGGTTTTTTGGTTGTTATTTTTGTAGTGAATGTTCACTGTCACGGTAGACAGTTTTTTTTTTTTTTTTGGAGGGGGGACCTTCAAGAAGACAGCTTATGAAGGCACTGATAGGAAAACTAAATGTGAAACAGAATCTTTACAGTTTCAGCTGAGCGTGCGTGAGGGAGCCAGTGATTTTAGACATGCAATATAATGTTTTGGGCCATGAAGGAGGAGAAGAGCTCTTATATTCTCTGAAACCCTGAGAAGCTTGCATAAGAAAATGGGAAGACAAAACCAGCCAGAGGCGATAGAGAGAGATAGAGAGAAGACAGGACCAGCTAGTACTGGAGATAGAAGGATGCGAGGAAAGACAGGACCAGCTAGTAGTGGAGACAGAAGGATGCGAGGAAAGACAGGACCAGCTAGTAGTGGAGAACTAGGGAAGCGAAGGACACCTCTCCTCCCTCTGCACAGAGTTGTCTCTTTCACTGGCCAGTTGTCGTCTGAGAGTCTCTGTCACTGATTCCATGCTTCCTGGACATGCCACCTGCAGGCTCACGATTGGTGCCTGCTTTGAATGTACGTTGTCTCCCGCAGGCCCACGTGCTGTTACTCTCTGTCTTCTGGCTGCTAAGATGTAAATTTTATTTCTTATACGTTGTTGTGAAGTCTACTCTTATTCTAAATTTTCCTTTGAAATCATGAAGTTTAAAAAATGAAAAATAAAAGATGTGTGCTGAGCCTTACTGTCATGCTCTGTACACCAAGATGGACCCATTTGTCTGAAACCATGAGCCAAAATCAAACACTCCTTTCTGCCACTCTGGTCACCATGGAAACAAAAGGCCAACTAATGTTAGGATGACAATCACTGATACGTGCTTTGTGCTGCTCTTCAAGCAGAACTGTATTTGTTCCTACAGGTCAGAGTCAATATTTTAATTGCCAACTACAACTACGCTACTGGAAGAAAGACTTGGTATCTCTGATTCCAAATCCATATGCTTTTGAAACCATGCTAAGTTTCCCAGCAGGGTCAGTTGTCGAAATTCTGGAGGCAAAGCTGCAGATTGAGAGGAGAGCTGGCATAATCCACATAGAAATCAAATATTACAGAGGACAATTAACCAGAGGAATCCTTCCAGAAAATTCTAGAGGAACAGTTAAAACTTTTACGTCAGGCAGGGCCTTAAGGAGCCAAGCAATTTGATTTTATCTTCCTCCCAATTATTAAAACATGAGAAGGACTATGTTAAAGTATCAGAGGCCAAATGCACTTTGTGAACACTTTCAGTTATGGACGGTTCAATATTAATAATCATGAACTAGCAATAGAGAAGGACAGTGATTAGGAATTTAGACCCTTAAATTGAATTATAGGTCTTTTTTGAAAATGCTCACCAGAACAATACATTCCTTTCTGCATAATGTGTTTGCAATAATAGCTAACCTTCAGGACATCTCCACTAACCAAACTATGCTAAACTGTGTCAGGACAAATGACTTTCTACTGTGATCAATGGTAATCGTCAGCTAAGAACTTGGCATCAATTACTTACAAATTATAAAGGGGTTACAGAGATGGCTAAGGGGTTAAAGCCTTTGCCTCGAAAGCAAAAGCACCTGATTTTAGATCTCTAGATCCCATGTAAAAATGCTGGGGGAAATGTCCAGAGCAAAGCAATAAGGAGATTTAGCATTTCTCGATGATTCCCGATATCACCCTTAGTCCTTTACAGACAGGAGTTCCACACAGTGCCCTCTTCTATACCCACACACACCTGCACACACCCACATACATACACATACACACCAATCATTTGACTGTTTACTAGGTGTCCATTGCAGGGGCAGGTTAGACGGCCGCTTCCCGTTGGTTGTCGATTGCTCCTTCGCAATGGTCGTTCATCCCTCCGCCTGCATGGTCCTCTATTGGGACGTGCCGGAGCATATCTGTACCTGTCCAGGCTTGCCCTGAATTCAGGAGCCCAGCTAGGGCCTCCCTGAATCGATAGTGCCACACTTGCTGTCATCTATGGGCATGACAGTCGTCTCTACTTCTTAATAGGCCATGGGGTGGGAAAAGGAAGGATTAGGCGGTACAGCCAGAGCCTCTCCATACAGCAGACCAACCACGAATTTGCAGAATTTGGAAACAATAGTTCCAGCTGGGCTGGGGAGAGGGCTCAGGAGTTAAAGCTCTTGCCTCGCAAGCAGAGGACTTGAATTCACAGCCCTAGATCCCACGTAAAAATGCGGCGGGGGAGGGGGGGGAGTGTTGACTTGCAATTCTGATCTGAATGGCAGAGCCTGGGAAACCCCAGAGCAAAGCGGAAGGAAGAACAATCCAGGATGATTCCTGACGTCACCTTCCGGCCTCCTCAGGTGTATACACTCCAGTGTCCTCTTGTGTACATGCTCACACACACACACACACACACACACACACACACACACACACGCAGAACACGCACACACACACCCCAAAAAAATCCCCGAAGAACAAAAAGAGTACCATCTTGCTGTCGCTTTGCAGCAAACTGAGAAAATATTCATCCTTTTTAAAAAAGAAAATAGTTATCCTTTTCTGAAGGGAAAATATTTACTTGGAGTCTGAACTAAAAGGTAAATGGAAAAGAACACAGGGTGAGACGTCAGGAACAACCTTGTTCCTTCAGAGACAAGGGGAACTGGAAAGAGAGGACATGGAATCTGGTGGGGAGAGAAGCAGACTCCCCGATGTGACGGGCCTCAGTGATCCTCATGACAGCCAGGTAATGGGGGGCGGGCAGATCTCAGGCGGAGGATGCCAGGGACAACCCAAGCAGACATTCAAGGGTCTCACGGGGAAACGCAGACAGGGAGAGCCGGCGACGTTGAATGAGAAGAACACAGAGTAAAACCCAGGGCTCCTGGGAATAAAGGAAGAATAACAAGACCGTGGTTGACATGATTGAGGGTCCAGCTGGTTTACCTGGTCAGTTTCAGGCCCGGGACCCCGGGAGGCTTCAGGGTGACATGCTGTTCTCTCAAACAGGCTCACAGTGATTAGCGCTCCGCAGACCCTAATGTTAGACTGACTTCACCCAATCCAGCTCCAGTGATGGGGGGGCGGATGGTCCACAGCCAGAGGGGTTCCCAAGTGAGGGGCAAATTGCGGTCCCAGGTGCCTGACCCTTCCAAACCATAATGATAATTGCTATGATGTCACCAGCTGGGGTTCTGAACAGTCCAGGGGTTAGTTAGTGCCCCGCTCCTACCCTCACGAGGCTGCACCGTAGCCAGGACGCCACACACCTGATGGTGACAGATTACCAGCTGACTTGCTCACGGGCGCACAGCGGGAGGTATCTTGCAATGTCGCCAAAGCAGAAAACACCAATCCTTATGCCTTGAAAAACAAAAATAAGATATACGATCTGCTGCTTCTGTAGCTCGTGTGGTAAGAGAGGAAGTAGACTGTTCTAATCACATGCACAGTCCATCAAATATCAAATTTAAAACAATGAACTACAATGAGCCGCCTTGAAATCGCTTAGCATTGATAAATTAGTAATGTGTTATTAAATTATTCATATCTTTTTTTTCTTCGGACTATAATGATATACTGTACACAGCACTGATAATTTACTTAGGCTGAGTCCATTCATTTAATTATGCTGCTAAAGTTGGTAGGCCACTTGGTCATGGTGAGGGTTTCTAGGCAAGCTAATCACAAATATATAGAACATGTCCCTGATTGCCCCCAGCGGCTAAGTGCTAAAATGCTATTTAGTGCTCAGAAGGTTAATGTCCTGCTTATGTAAATTGTTCAATTTAACATTCAGTAGCAGTATCATAAATTTTGGCTCCAGGATTTCATTAAACGTATGTTCAAACTAGTTGACCTTAAAGGTTAACAAGCACAAGTTAAACAGGACAATTATTTAACTCACTCCTTATCCAGAGTCTGAAGCGTTCTGGCCATTTAATAGCCCCGCATACTTCACAATTAGAATCCTTAGAAGGCCTCTGATAAAACTGCAGGTCATGAATTTTCATAAGGATGTCAGATGATAGCTATTTATCTGCACTTGTTTTTCTTTCTTATGAACTTAAACTTTGCTCTTAACATTCAATTAGACGCCATTCCACAGAGAAGCCTGGAGAAGCTGGGTGGCTTTCTTTCGGGTCCACCAGAAGATTTAAAATCCTCCATCCGCATTGTTAGTGGGGATTAATGTCAGAGGCTCAGCATTGAATGCACTGCCCAGCGCCACTGGGCATTTTCAAGTGTGGAAACTAAACACTGATTCTTTTCTTCCAAGACCCACCAATGCTTATTACCCTCCAGGGGAGAAAGTGATCACATTCATGTTTCTATTATGATAAGTTTTACTATCATGCCAAAAAAAATAAAGAAGTCAGATTGTAGTGATGACCAAAGCTTCCTTCTCCGATTCACAGTTTCCTCCTTTTCCCTGGGTGTAGTGAAATTAAGAATAGTGCCCCACGACTGGCTCAGGTGACATCCTCAAAGAGAGTCCATGTGTTATTTCCACGCACTTCTCACTGTGGGAGGATCAAGCTCTGACTTGGGGGAGACATTAAATTGACAACTACACACCAGGAATCTGAACACTCCTCAGCCCCTGATACCCAGAAAGGCACGGGAGACCTTATCGCCCCAAAGGTTCAGCTGTTTGTCTTGCTGGGACTCAGGGAGACAAAGCAGCCGATCCGCGCACGTGAGACTTGATTCATAAATCACAAGGTAGATTTCCGTTCTGAGCTGAAATGGAGCCAAATATAAGAGAATTGCTTATAGGCTGTGTTTATCAAAGGGAGAGGCAGTAGTTTTCAAAACTTCAAAGGAATTGACTGTAATGATCGTGAACGGATAGGTGAGGAGGTGCATAGAGATAAAATGACACCTGCCCTTGGTCCAGTTTTTGGAGTGCACCCCCTAATTCTCCCCTGGGGATTCCTCATTATTGGGAGCTTTTTGAGGACACAATATAAGGAAGAGATATTTGCCAGCATGAAAAAAAATGTGACAGTGTTTTATATCCCCTCGTGTTGCTCTTCATCCAAACTTCATCTTTTGAATATTGGCTTCAAATCCTGCCTGAAAGGGAGACATAAATAAGACGAAATGGCTGATGGAGTAAAAACACTTATGATCAGGTTTTCATAACTAACATTATTGATAGCTTCTCTCCGGCATGCGCTCACACACACGATGCAATATCCATTTCTAAAGTAAGATTTAGAGCCCTATTTGCAATAAAAAGAGGCCAGCGCACACAAATAAGGAATGCAAAAAAAAAAAAAAGAAGAAGAAGAAGAACAAAAATAAAAGGCTGAAGGTAGCCCTCTAGAGACAGAGAAGAGACCTGATAAAATAGAGGACCCCCATCTGACCACAGGGGGCGACACTGAGTGTGTTGTCAAACTTCAGATCTGCGCTCGTCTCCTTTGCAAAATGTATCTTCCGTGTGTCTTCAAAGGCAAGGAGATTTTAAGATTCATTTATTTATTTTTCATGTGTGTGTACATGTATATCAGAGAGAACTGTATATCCCTATGGAGGACCAAGGGTGACTTTGGGAATCATCTTAGTTTGCTTCCACCTCCTTTTTGCTTCCCTTTGTGGATTTCCCAGGCTCCACCCACCAGGGCTGGAAGTTTCTGCCTGGCATTTTTTCTGTGGGACTTGCGATCCAAACTTAGGACCTTCTGCTTGGGAGGCAGAGTCTTAACCCCTGAGCCCTCTCTCCAGGCCAGGGGCTGTGAGTTTTAAGCTTAGAAAGGGCTGTTCCTTTCCACTGCAGAGTGTAAATTCACTTGCGCATTGAAGACAGCGAGAAGATTACCAGGTGGGGTGGAGCAGGTGTATCTGCTCCCGTTCTCCCTCCGCTCTCTAGTTCAGCAAAGACAGATAAAGAAAAGAATCCCCGAGGCTTTAGTGTCTTCGGCACTCGATTCATTGCAGTGATAAAATGCTTTGGCAGAAGCAGTGTAAGGCCAAGTTTATCTGGTTCACAGAGCAGGGACACAGCCCAGCATGGGGGGGGGGGGATGTCAAGGAGGAGCTGGAGGCTTCTGGTCACATGACATCTACTGTCAGGAAACAGGGAGATGCCTGCTTGTGCCCATCCTGGATTCCACCCAGCTGCCCCCACCACCACCTCAATCAACCTAATCAAAATAATCCCTTCCAGACATGTCTCCTAGGTGATTCTAGATCCCCGCAGGTTGATAATCAATACGAGCCATCATTCATTAAAAAAAAATCCTGCACATTGCTCTCTAAAAATATTTTAAGTGAGACCTGGTGGCACATACCTGAAATCCCAGAGATCAGAGGAAGACACAGGAAGATGACTGAAAGTTCTAGAAAAGCTGGTCTAGAGGAGGACCAAGAGGAGAGTTAGGCATACACAATAAAGGACTCTCTGGGAATTGGGGGTGAGGCACTGGGAGACGGGGAGGGAGGGAAGGGGAGCAGGGGGTTCAGGGGGAGGAGGGGGGGAGGGAGCTGGTCTACCTATTAAGTTTGTATGAGCGGAAATAATAATAAAAAATGTTAAAAAATTTAAAAAAGCTGGTCTATATAACATGTTCCAGGACGATCAGGGTACAGAGAGAGATTCTGACTTAACGAATAATAAATAAATTAATTAATTAGTAAACAAATTAGTTAATTAACAAATAAATAAATGTTAGCTGTAGTTGCAAAAGGAAGGAGCTTGCTAAACAAGGAGCACATTTCTGCTTTCCACTGCTTGCATAGAGTATAAAGGAAATAGCTCTCATTTACTGTAGTTGGCATATTTTCTTTATCAATATACAAATATTTGTTTCTGATAAATCTGCCTTATTCTAAACAAATAGATACTGGGCCTAGGGATAGGGCTTAGCAGACAAGATCACTTGCTGTGCATGAATGAGGATCTGAGCTCAGACTCCGGTACTCACATGACAAAGCCAGCTTCCCCCTCCCCCCATGTACCTGTAACATCATTCCACAGGGGACAGAGACAGGAAACTTACTGGGCTTGGCTGGCAGTGAGACTAGCTCCAGGTTCAGAGAGATGCCCTTTTCTTTTTTTTTTTTAATTTTTTTATTATTATTTATTCAACTGTGCGCATGTGCGTGTGTATGTGTGCGTGCGAGTGTGTGTCCGTGTGTGGCTGTGTATGTGTAGAACCACAGACGAATCGGGAACCACCATGGCCGCCTCCACCTCCTTCTGCCCCGGGATTCACAGGCTCCACCCTACCAGGACTAGAAGCGCAGGCCGCCCCCGCTTCCACCTGGCATCTATACGTGGGATCTGGGATCCGAACTCAGGACCTTCTGCCTGCAAGGAAGAGGCTTAACCCCTGAGCCACCTCTCCAGCCCGAGATGCCCTTTTCAATAAGGTGAAGAGTGATAGATCAAGGGCAGCAGACATCCTCTGGCCTTTACAGTCATGCATAGGTGTTAGCGCACACACACACACACACACACACACACACACACACACACGCCCTTCATACATGCATGTGCATGTATGCACACCCAGAGCACATGGGTCTAATCTGTTATGTAAATTAGAGGATAATCTATTTAAGCTAATTTGAAAAAACACAGAATTTGTAAGAATGATATAATTCCTGTGTTCACAGCTTCTAGTACAGTAGTGTCTCCTGTTAATTATAATAGGAAAGCACAAAAGCACTGAAATCCCAGGTTCATCTTCCCTTGTCACTACCCACGAGTGCTAGGAATTGTGATCTCTGTGTTCTGAAGAGCAGCAGCAGGTTTAATGTCACATATCAAGCAACAGCAGAATCTGTTTTCCTTCTGTGGGGGTCTCAGGGCCCTCAAAAGTATCACTGAGAGAGGAAGACGTTCAAGACAAGACGCTGCAGTCGGGACTCGAGAGAGGTGATCTTGCTGTTATGTGCAGTGCTAACTTCTGTTTTGTCTAGTATGTGATTGTGAGTGAGAAAGAAAGCGAGCCAGAAATAAAAGGCAGGAGAGGGGCCTGCCAGAGTGCTCGGAGACTAAAGGTGCCTGTGTGCAGCTGACTGTCCAGACCAAAGCACGGGAAACCACATCGTAGGAGAAGAGAATAACTTCCGAGAGATGAACTCTGACCTCGCACATGTCCTCTCCTCCCCTTTCCCTTTCCTTCCTTCCTCTTTCCTTCCTTCCTTTCTTTCTTCTTTCTTTTTCTTCCTTTTCCTTCTTTCTTTCCTTCCTCCTTTCCCTCCTTCCTTCCTCCTCTTCTCCCCTTTCCCTTCTTCCTTCCTCTGTCCTTCCCTCCTTCCTCGTTTCCTTCCTTCCTTCCCTTCCTTCCTTCCGTCCTCCCTCCTTCCTTCCTTTCTTTCTCTGTCTCTGTATCTCTCTCTCTTTCTCTATCTCTCTCTCTAATATAAAAGGCAGGAGGGCTTGCACAATGACCGAGTTTTAGCTGCTGCCAGACGGAAGTACAAATGCAGCTAGCTAAGCGAGACCTGGGAAGGAACTGGAAATGGTTAGACGGCCCCGCCCACCAGCCCCGCCCACCAGCCCCGCCCACCAGCCCCGCCCACCAGCCCCGCCTACCAGCTCCCACTTCTGCACAGCAGGAAAGGGCCAGGGATCCAAGTCACAGATCCAACCTGCTGCAGGGCAGCTCAGTTGAGATGCCGACATTGCGGGAAAAACAGCTGGAATGGTTTGAACTAGGGGGTGTGGATTCTGGTTGAAGAGGGGTGTGGCTGCTAACTTGAGGAACAGAGGAAAGAAAAGATTGCCCTCATGCTCCTCAAAAGACAGATGCTAAGTCAACTCCTAGGCTTGTGAGGAGCACCTTATTTGGAAACAAGGTCATTGCAGAACTGCTCATTTGAGATAAGGCCATGGTGGGTTAGAGTAGGCCCTTAATCCAACAACTGAGAGAAGAGAGAGAAAGAGAGCGAGCGAGAGAACCAGAAACAGAGACACAGAGACAGAGACAGAGAGAGACTGATCCAGAGACTCAAAGAGAATGATTTTCTCCATTCTATTGTTGGAATGACTTAACATTTAATAATACGACATACTGTGGTGGCTGTACCAAGCCTTTCCACGTCCATCGAGTACTGACCAATCTGAGTAACAAGAGCAGCAGTTTGAACTTCTTTGTTCCTGCTTAGTCCCTTCAGGAGATTTTGTTTACGCTGCGGTCAGCCTCACGTAGGAAGGTTAGCAGCTCACTGAGTTCTCACCTTGCGATCTACTCATGGGGAACAGGCCTGAATGTTCCCAGGGTTGTGGTGAAAGGCTGTCCGCCTCGAAGCTGCCGTTTCCTTGAAACTGCTGATTGACTGAGTACTAAGCTAGTCATAATAATTCAGTTTCCCATCAAATGTTCTCTCGTCCTTCATTCCTCCTTGTTTTTGTAAGATTATGCTATTCTTCTGTTTTGGCTACTACGAAGGACTTTAGATGTTTGTCCAACTTTCATGTTTAATACCTGAGATTTTTAGAGTAAACTTACCTCGGTCCTCAGTCTTAGTAGGGCTGAGACCCCTCCAACCCTGGCCTGGTTTAATTCCCACCGATCCCCCTCATAGTACTATGTATTGACCGGGAAGTGCTGGCACATACAGGATATAGTGTGAGAACACAGCTGGCGTATCTGAGTTTCCTCCACACACACCTCTTTAACAAAACTAAAGAAATTCTAAGTTCTAGAAAAATAGAGGGAAAAAAATCAGTAAATGAGGAAATGATCAGACTGGAAAAAATTAATAGAGAGGATGAAATAACAGTTAATAATACTAATGTCAAACAGAAATCTTGGAGCTGAAAAATCCAGTGAGCAAAATAAAAAGCTTGATAGAACACATCTATCCCAGAGCTGAGCAAGCAGGAGAAAATCCAGCCACTTAGCCACGTCCACTCGAGTCGTTCTCTAGAGCGGTGAGCCCCACAGCCTTCCCACGCCGGCTGCTTGCCAACCCTGAGGCTTCTGAATGCGTTGTCTCGCTCTTGCTCAGGATTTCAGCCAATCCTGGCAAAGCTCACGTGACGCTCGGGACAGGTTTCCCGATGGAAAGTGGAACTTTGATAACAAGCAGGAGAAATGTGTGAGGAGCATATCATTGAGGGGAAATATCATATAACAAAGGATGCGTGGGAGGGAAGATAGCAAATTTGTGAGATTTAAAGAAATCCAGCATGTCTACAGCATGAGTCCTAAAGCAGTGTCAGCAAGAAGAGCCAAGCGTTTGTGGGCTGCGGCATGTCTCGGCGAAGGCATCGTTGGTGACTGGGGACAGCGTCATCGGGTGGCTCTTGCTTGCTTTCCTTGGGTGCTCTACAGCATGTCTTTTAGACGTCCACGAAATCCTCCCTTACCTTCCCCTGCCGTCCAGCATGACAGTCGAAAATGCCCCCAATCCTGCCCCTCCAGGGTACAGAGCTTCCACCCTGAGAAGTGCTGAGCCGTTATTGCGGGCCATGGAGGCCACAGAAGAACCTGGAGAAAGGAGAGATTACTGATGCTGGCCACACATGGGACCCCAGAGTGCGTGCTGGGCGCCAGCGGAGAGCTCCCGGTGGAAGTCCCGATGGAAGTGATGTCATGGTGAAAGGATGGAGAAAAGCTGAGAGTTTTGGAGCTCCTGTGAATAGCTATTAACCCCTGTTCTGCTGATTCCTCCCCAGGTCTTGCTAGACCCCCCTCACTGGCCTGCAACCTCTGACTTCCACTGACTCCCCGATTCAAGGACTGCTCGAGCTCGGCTCCTTATAGAGGGTAATTTCTAACTCTGCGCTTTTTTAACATTGAAGTTGACCTTGAACAGTCTGTGATTTGAAAGGTATTGTTTACATTCCTTTTGAGGCAAAATCCAGGCAATTATAACTCATTTCGATGTTCGTTTTTTTTCTCTTCTGGGTACCAATAGCTAGAATCTTGTCCAAAGAGTACCTAACACTCCAATTGATCGTTACTTGATCAGAAAAACAAAGGAAAAAATCATGCATTTAAAGGAAACAGATATTTAGAGTCTGCCACACTCAGGCCATTTGCTGAAGTCAACAGAATAATGTTCTTGAAAAAAATCAACAATTGTCAGGATGTATTTATGACCCTATTTAGTGGCTCTCAGCCCAGTCTCATTATGCCAACCCTTCCACAGCACAAGGTCTCTTCCATTAGTAGGAAAGGAATAAAAGGTCGAGCTTCCCTACAAGTTCTATCCACTAATTAGAGAGACCCTTTACCGAAGAACATAATTGGGCCATTACTGAACCTGTCTACAAAATGAAAAATGTATAATTTTACTCTTGTTGGTTTTCCTGGGATTGAGACACAGACTATCAGTAGATGTCCAAAGAGTATTAAGGGCGCTACTCATTGGTTCTCTAAATGTGAGTTTTCTTCCCTGGAGATTAAGTTAATATTCCTCATATTTTAAGAAGGACCTCTTTGGCCAAGTAGCCTCTTAGGATGACTTCGGATCTAAAGTCAACCTAAATGCTGAGTTTTATGATAGTTGCCATGGTTCAAATATGCTCTTGTTCCTTCTGAAATTCATGGTGAAATTGAATCTCCATTGTGAAGTATTCAGAGAGTAGAAATGTCGTCTATGTTATCCAGAGATTGGGTCACGGGGTGGAGGTCAGGGTTAGACAAAGTCACCAGAATTCTGCTGGCTTCATAAGAAGGAGAAGGGTCTGGAGGTGTGTAGTGCAGGGTAGGAACGATGCTTAGCATGCCTAAGTTTCTGGGTTCCATTCCAGGGCAACAAACAAAATTCAGAGAGAGAGAGAGAGAGAGGTGCTATCCATTTTTCATTGTGTAATATCCTATGCTCCCTTGAGGATCTGCCAGAAGGTAGTGTGTCCTCCTGCTGGTAAGCATCCATGGCCCACATAATTTAGGGGAACAGGAGATCTATAAACTCACAGTCTCGGGCTATAGTCCATTATGAAAGGAGAGTGAAATTGGCATTAGGAGCCAAGGGAACTGGCCACGCTATGTCCACAGGAAAAACTGAGAAAGGAGTTTGCTTTCTAACTTGCCAATCCTCCAAAATCCAACCAGTTCTTTCCCCATCTTACCACCTGCCCTAGGAATGACCTCGCCTATCATAAGCTGGTTTTCCCTACAGGGATTTTCCTACAGGATTGCTCAGAGCCTTGCCTTGACTAAACAGTTCTTTAGGGTTGGCCTGAAAGATCCGTTCTTAATTGTCAAGTTGATACCTGTAACTAACTAACTGCTACACGACCCATCCCAAGGTAAAGCCACCTGTATTCAGACCAGGACCCTGAGCCTAAACACGCCTCTTTCTTTTATATGCCAGTCTGTGCTATCTTGCTATCAGCCGCAGAAAGTCGATCGTAGGCAGAACTCAGTGGCAAGCTTAGGAGGTAATGTTGGCATCGACAATGAGCCTCAATGATGGCATCTGTCCCTCTGCAAAACTTCCTTAAAGTTAACGGTGCTCTAGGAACGTAAAATTTCTTCAGGAAGATCTGGACATAAATACGGGGCAGCAAAGTCAGTGCGTGAAGTGCCAAGTGCGTGAAGACATCCATTTCTGGCTTCAGCCAGTAGAAACCACTGGCTTCATGACTGTGGTAGAGACAGAGGAGGGAGGAAGAAGGACAGAGGAGAGGAAAGAGGGGAGGGATTGAGAAAGGGGAGGGAAGTGAAGGGGGAGGGGGCTAACTCGGCTGCTGAGCTGTGGCGTTCTGTGAAATGAAATGACCTACTGAGGACTTTTCTAGATTCCAACACTCTCTTTTCTGTGCACTAACAAGGTCCTGCTGTAGGGAACCTGATGAAATTAAAGCCAGTGGTACCTACTCTTCCTCTGGAGGAAACTACATTTTCATGTTTTCTGCTTGCGTATTGTTACAGTTCAAATGCCCTGTGGACTCCTGGGCTGCAGCTGTGGTGTTATGTGGGGACCTGGGGGACACTCCAGGAGGTGGGGCCTCGATGGAGGAAGGCGGTAGCTGTGGCCGGCTCTTGGGGGCTGTATCTTGCGCCTCGGCTGTCCTACATCTCCACTTCCTGTCGGTCATGATGTGAACAGCTGCATCCTCCACTCTCTCCTGTGGCCGCCACGTGCTGCCTCACGACAGGCCCCGGAACAGCGCTGCTGACTCTGGCGGAGCCTTCTGAAGCCAAGCACCAAGATCTTCTTTCCTCCTTTAGGTTGCTCTGTCAGAAAAACTTAATGCACTATGAATGAGTCCGTTTAAATGACAAAATGAAAACGATAAACTGAAATATTAGAAAAGCAGGGCTGGGGATCTAGCTCATTGGTAAAGTGAGTTCTTGTCTGGCGTGTATGAAGCCTTGGGTGCCATCCCAACACTGCCTCAGACTGGGCACGGTGGCACACGCCTGCCAGCCTTTTACTTGGGTGGAGGGAGATCAGAGGTTGAGGTCATCTTTGGCTACGTAGCCGGTTGAAAACCCTGCCTGAAAATGAAATAATTAAATAAAAGGAATAAAATCAGAAAAGCCAGTAAGCAATGTGTTGTAGCTTACTAAGCAGGTATTCATTGTGGTAGGGACCAAACTAGCCTGTTGGGCTAATGCCTACAGTTATCCTTAAACACACGACTAACCCTATTTTTCTTAAGGAAAGCTATGTCCACCAATACCATAACAGCTTCTAAAGTAGCGGTGACCCAGAAACTAAGAAATATATGTTTCCGTCGATGCTGGAGATGGCCTGAAGAGGTAGGCAGCAGAGCACAGAAAGAGATTAGGGTCAGGCAGGTCGGCACTGAAATGTTCCTCCCATGTCTCTGTCATCTATGCCAGTCCATCCAAATCTCTTGTACATGTAGGGCCTTGTGAGCCACTCAAGTTTCCATGATTAAAAGAAATAAAACGGGTGAGGTTTTATCTTTCCTTTTTGCCCTCCCCATGATTTGCATGTGTCCCTAAGAGGCAACTTAAAACTTGACTCTGGAGTAAACAGTTGGCCTTTTGGTGATGAATTCCCTAATCGCTTTCTCCCCAGAGCGACGGCCCATTGTGACCCCTTGCCGTTGTGCTTTAGGATCATTTAGCAAACGTAAGTGTTTTCCTCTCTCTGCTAGACAACAGACACTCAGCTTGAAACTGGGAGTATGGACAAGTCTCCCAATGGTGGACGCTTCAAGCTTCCTGTTACTGACCATCTGTGGAGATGAAAAGCAGAATTCTTATTTCCTTGGACACAGAAGCTCAAGGGATGAGTGGTCGCGCCAAGCTCTTTTAACAGAGGTGATACCTGCGCTGGCAACTCTGCAGTGAGATGTGAGAGATGAAAGAAAAGCCCTTCATGTCACAACGGTGAGAAGAGAAGCAGGGACTCTCCCAGTACCCAGGTTATATTAAAGTGTAAACAATTCTTCCTTTATGTGCATTTTTAAGAAAATTTTACAGTGAAAATTTACTCTAAAATACTATATATATATATAGCTTTGCTATAGAGACTGAGATGTTACACCAGGTCTTAATTTACATTTTCAAAAAATTGTATTGTATATGAATGGCCTGATGCCTGCTTTCACCTAAATGCACAGCCCAGATGGATATTACATTGCATCCCTTATAAGTCATTTACTTGTTCCTCTTCCTCCTCCTTTCTCTTCTCTTGGTGGGGAAAGGGTTGTGTGAGATAATGGGGGGGAGAGGAACAAGGGAGGGGTAGAAAAAGAAAGGGGGAGGGAAAGAAAAAGGAGAGGGAAAGGGAAAGAGAGAGAGAGAGAGAGAGAGAGAGAGAGAGAGAGAGAGAGAGAAGCAAGGAGCACATGAACATGAAATGCTTGGACTTCAGAAAGTTACTTTTTCCTTTAGAAAGCAGCGTCTCGGGCTGGAGAGGTGGCTCAGGGGTTAAGCCTCCGCCTTGCAGGCGGAAGGTCCTGAGTTCGGATCCCAGATCCCACGTATAGACGCCAGGCGGAAGCGGGGGGCGGCCTGCGCTTCTGGTCCTGGTAGGGCGGAGCCTGTGAATCCCGGGGCAGAAGGAGGTGGAGGCGTCCATGGTGGTTCGCGAGTTCATCCGTGGTTCTACACACACACACACACACACACACACACACACACACACACACACACACACGAGCGCGCGCGAACACACGCACATACGCACAGTTGAATAAATAATAATAATAATAAAAAAATTAAAAAAAAAAAGAAAGAAAGCAGCGTCTCTTGTTGCTTGCTTCTAATGGATCTCAAAGACCCAGAAGGGTCTGTGTATGAACATCATCTCTCGCGTTTCTTCTGTCACAAGGGTCAATGTCCAGAGGCGACAGAGGAAGCTGCAGACTCATAGAGGAAGACGGGGCATGTTGCTGTGTTCACAGCAATTCTGAAAAGTTTAGTTTCTAATCTTCTATCGTGTCACCATTTCAAAATACCTTGCAGAGTCCAAGACGCTGCAAACACAGGGCCTTTATGTGAAATTTAGGTAAATGTTGCTAAGTATCTTTGAAAAGCTTTGGTTTTTAGCCTGGAATTGGTTTGGATAAAAAGTCAGTGATTTTAAGGGGCTGGAGAGGTGGCTCAGGGGTTAAGCCTCCGCCTTGCAGGCGGAAGGTCCTGAGTTCGGATCCTAGACCCCACGTATAGACGCCGGGCAGAAGCAGTGGCAGCCTGCACTTCTGGTCCTAGTAGGGCGGAGCCTGTGAATCCCTGGGCAGATTAAAGGAGGAGGAGGTGGAGGCGGTCCATGGTGGTTCCCGAATTCGTCCGTGGTTCTACTCACACACACACACACACACATATATTACACACACATGCACTGATGCACAACTGAATAATTAATTTAAAAAAAATTAAAAAAAAAAGTCAGTGATTTTAGAAATCTGTTTGGAATTTATCCTATGACAGCATGGGAATGCAGGCTGAAGGTCTGCTGTTAGACCGTCCTCTTGTTTCTCTAAATACAAGGAACCCGAAGCCCCCCTGCCTTTTTAAAACCTAAAATAATTTGACCAAGGTCTTATGGTGTACCCAGTATAATTTTTTCTGAGTGTAAGTAACAAAAACCCCCAGATTTACAGCAAATTGATCTAAACAACAGTTCAATTAGCTCATAAGACAGACAGAGTATTAACTATAGGGTGTGTTTGACTGGGAGGCCAAAATAAAATACCCCTAGATAGTTGTCTGATAGTTTGGGGGCTCCAAGTCCAAGATCAACATACTTGGCTTGCGTGGCCACCTTCCATTTCTATCTTCATAGGGCTCTTCTCCATGTGCACGTATCCACCACGTCTCTCTTACGAAGACTCCTGTCTTCTCGGATCGTGATTCCTTTATTCTGGATCTCATTAGATATTCATCCCTTCTTTAAGATCCTCCTCATAGGGAGTTAGAGCTTAGACATGTAAGTTTTGGGGGGGCACAATTCGGTCCATCACGGTGGGCCGTTGCTCCTCCTGATGTAGTGTAGAGCCACGTGGTGGGAGCGCCAGGGTCTTCTCACGCTGTAGTATGTTCTCAGCCTGACAGCGCCGGCTGCAGCGACATCAGGGCCTGTGTTCAGACCCGACTTTGTCCAGGGAAAGAGGAGAGACTATCTATGTTTGTGGTCCTCTGAGCTTGCTGGTAGGAGAGTGCCCCCTTGATTTGCCTTCATGACCCATTGGGCTAAGCTTCTGTTCTTGAACTGATCCCTATCAAAGCTGGCAGACTTGCCCGCAGACCCACAATGCTCGGTCTTGAGCATTTGCATTTGAGTTCATCTGTTGAATTAGAGATGCAAAGGACCTGTAGTTCAATTTTGGAACAACTGATATCTTAAAAATACTAAGTCCTCTGACCCATGTTTTAGCTCCATTCATTACTAAGAGATGCTTTATTGTATTTGGTGCAGAGAAAGTCTACCTTTTTACCCCTAAACATTGCATATCTCCTTATGATCCCGAAACTTCTTATTTCCTTTGCTCTCTTTCTTTCATGGGTTCTTGTCCATGTAGTTCTTGTCCATGGGTTCTTGTCCGTGCCCCTTGGCACGGATAACTCAAGTAACCGAGGGTAACCCAGTTGTGTCGAATGTGGCCTAACACAAGATTGTAAACTTATTTTAAACATTGTTGTGATTTATTTTTTGGTAACTTGGTTGCTCATGATGTCACGCTGTGATGTCAAAAAATTCTCCATTCCTGCCCAAGAAATGTCAGGCCCCCAGAGTCTCTATTTGGAATCCCTGTCAAGCCAATCTTATGTCCGGATCTTCTCAGCTTAGTACTTCTTGTTCTGGAAGCACTATGGAGTTACCTCAATTGCCCTGCCTTTTAATGGGCTCTATGCCCATTAGCTGAGTCTTCCTCAATGCAGTCACTTCTATGGTAGTTAATCTTGGGTGTCAATTTGACGACACCTGGCATTAGCTGAGATCAGCTGAGACCATCTGAAGAGATTATCGATCAACACATTTGCAATACAAAGAGCAGCCCTAGATCTGATTGGAGACCTCCATAGATCTCATTGAAATCTCCCAGAAGTGGACCAGATAAAAGGAACCATAGAACAAAAGACAGAGAAGAGAGACTCCCCAGGAATCCGCCAGCCTTCAGCCACATGGATGGGGGTGACTTAGCCTGCCAGCTTCAGCCAGCAGCCACGTCACCTCTGACACTGTGCAAGACTGTCTCTCCCCTCTGGAATCCTAAGGTGAATAAATTTCCTTTTCTCCCTTAAGTTATTTGATTTTGGGAGTTCTCTCACAGCAATAGTTAGAGAAACGGTTATACCTCGATAGCTATGGCAAATCACATAGAGGATATGTTGATTATTCTCCTATAAATAGGCGTGTCATAGTCTCCCTCACTCCTACAAAAATAAGTAGATTTTGGGAAACTTTGTAATAGTGCTCTTAGATATGTAGGAAGGTGTAGATATTGCTGTCATCTTCATCACAGTATTCATTGAGCTTTGTATGAGTCAGGGGAGACCGAAAGCACTTAGGATCTTACTCGGGGAAATGGCTCAGAGCTTAAGCCTCTGCCTCACCTGCAGAAGGACCTGAGTTTGGATCCCAGATCCCACATAAAAACACTGGGCAGAAACGGCAGCAGCCTGCGCCTCTGGCCCTGGTAGGCCCCTGAAGGGGAAGTCTGGGAAACCCCAGACCAAAGCAATGAGGAGGTAGAGCAATCTAGGATGACTCCTGAATCACCCTTGGGCCTCCACAGGCACACTGCCCACTGATTCACACGCACACACAGAGAAAGACAGACAGAGAGAGAGAGAGAGAGAGAGAGAGAGAGAGACAGACAGACAGACAGAGAGAGACAGAGAGAGAGAGGGAGAGAGAGAGAGAGAGAGGCAGGCATGCGCGTATCCTTGCCAAACAAAAAGCACACACCTGTAATCATAGAATTTGGGACGTGGAAGCAGAAGGATCCTTAGCTACATAGGAAGTCAGATGAGTCTCTGCCTGAAAAAGAGAAAAATAAAGGAAGAAAATAACGTGAACTGTGATGAATGACTGGCTCACGAGAGATTGGCTAGTGAGAAGGAACGTTATGTCTGCAGAGTAATGGCAGACATCAGGACCCTGAGTGCCCTTACCTGCATCCTCAGGGCCCCAGGAAGAGATACCTCATCCTCCCTGTAAGAATTGTGGGTCACCGGAGGGCAGAGGGGCCGCTGTGTTGGCTGCTCTTCCAGGTCCTGGAGGGGCGTCCTCCCTCTGGACCATCCAGCCCGCTCTTCAAGGTGCTGGGCAAAGCTGTGGTTGTTTTCTTGACCACAGAGATCCTTAACCGGCAGCGGGTATAGGAGAGGGTTCTGTGTTCTGTTTCTAAGGGCTTCTGACTCCTGGGCATCATGGGGAAGCGCTTCTTTGGGGTTCTCGTGTTCTGGAGCCCACCCTGGAACCAGAACACGCTGAGAGATTAAAGCAGGGATTTGATCGAAAATGAGAGAAAAGGGAAAAAACTCGTGGACACTCAAAGGGGAAGCCATAGCCTTAAGGTGGGAGAGCTTAGAGCAGAGGAGAGAGAGTTAGGTCAGAGAGCAGGGAGGGCTGCCATGAGCACGTGCTAGGAGAGGACAGAGTCGTCGTGGTGTGAATGCATGGCCAGAGAGAAGGAGAGAGAGAAGAGAGAGACAGAGAGAGGTGGGTGGAGCCACAATCTTGTATCCGCCAGTGGCCAGTGAGTGTCTAGCTGTACAGTGGAAATTAAATTATCCTCATTACTGAAAGCCAGATGCCCGAGAAGGAGTCTGCGCTGCAGCACCCATGCAGTTCAGGACAGAAGCTCCTGGAATCTGCACTAGAAGCCACGCTCCAGGAAGGACTCCCCTTACAAGGCCACGCTAGCGCCCTCTGCTGACAGAGCTGACATGTCACTGGCCAGCGAAGGACAGAGTTTGAAGAACCCAGGAATGGTTTCCACAGAGAGGCAAAAAAAAAAAAAGGGTGAATTTGGGGTTCAAAAGCACTAATTTGGTAACCAATACAGAGCTTTGCTAATATTAGCCTTTGAAGACTTTAGTTTGTCCTGTCACACACTAGTAAGATTCTATTTGAATTTTTCAATTATTGTGTATCACTGCAAGGGTAGAAATTGGTTTGCTAATTTATGAATTTCAGTACTTACTGGAAATTGGCTTTGCTTATTTTTTATTCTGTGCTTTTGAGATGCTAAAGCATTGACATAGCAGTGTGAGCAGCCGTGCAGTGCAGGGTAAGCAGACTCTAGAACAAGTTGAGGTCGAGTATTATCCTACCATTTATTGGCTGTGTGATGTTGAACAGTTTTTTTTTTTTTCAATCTCAAGTTCCTCATTTCTACTACGGAAACAGTACTAGTAACATCCTCACTGGCTTTTCATGAAGTTTAAAGAAATGAATTGCAAGTGTCTTCTACCTAACAGGAGTCCATTTCTGAAAACTGGACTTGGGTGTTTAAAACCTGGAGTCGATATTATACATCTTAAAGAAGAAAAATTTCAATGTGCAACACATTAGCCACTTCTCTCTCCCAAGCACTTTCTCTTAAGCTGTAAACAAACACACCACAATTCTTACATATAAACTAATATGTTAGGACATGATAGCCAGGCCTGGTGGGTGGGGCCTGAAATCCCCCTGAAACGGGGATTGTAAATTCAGGACCTGCCTCCACTGTATATTGAGTTCCAAGCCAGCCTGGGCTACTTGGTGAAGCTTGTCTCAAAATTAAAATAAAAAAGGGGGGTGACGCACTCTCTGTCCCTGTCCTCCCCCTCTTCGGGCTGTCTTTTAGGCTCCTCCCACCATGCTGTCCTTGGAGCCGCTCTTCCTGACCCTCTGACTTTAAGCCCGTTCTTCTTTGCTAATGCTCTTCTTCCTTAAGGCCGAAGTTGTTTCTCTTGGTCACTGCACCTTAGCTCTAATCAACTATATTTTTTTAAAAAAAATGTATTTATTTTGTATGTGCATGTGTCTGGTGTGTGTATGTGTGTGTGTGTATCATTTTGGATTGCTTCTACTTTTTTTTGTTTAGCTCTGGGATTTCCTAGGCTCTGCCTACCAGGGTTGGAAGTACAAGCCACTGCCATTTCTATCTAGTGTTTTTACATGGGACCTGGGATCCCAATGCAGGACTTTCTGCTGGCAAGGCAAAGTTTTAACCCTTGAGTCATCTCTCCAGCCCTCAACTCATATTTCTTAATTCTTGAGAGAGAGAGAGAGAACGCTAGTAAAGTATTTCTTTAGTATGTCCAAGCCTTTTGGTTTAAATCCCAATCTCACAAAATAATAATAAAAAAACAAGTAAATATAAATAAAATGCCCAAAGCATTGTTTCCAATGTTAGCAGGTTAATGCAAAAACTTCATGCTTCATTCTTTACCATGGTGCCAGCACAATCATTTTTCTTCCTTACTTTGCTTTACTTCTCTATCGCTTTCCTCAATGCTTTCCCAACTTTATTTGGAACTTCCTGTATAACATTAGACACAAAAAAGGGCTAAATATAAAAGACAACGGGAAGTAGGCTCAGGGTAGGCACACAGGGCTAAGTTGATGAGAGATTGCTGCTATCAGCAGTATCCTGGGGAGTTCCTCTAAGATGCACCACGAATCTGACTTTACCTTTGACTATCTGTGAAGCCATGTTTCCTGTAGTTTTGAAAATTACATTTTTAAAAAATTATATGTGCATATATCCTGTGTGGATGTCAGCTAAAATACATCAAAATGAAGATTCCTATTTCTTTTTTTTAAAAGGAATTTCAGGTATTATTGGAAAACACTAAGCCTAGGAAAATAATGCTTGGTGTATAGAACACACCGGAAGGTTTGCTTTCATATTCTCCAGAATTTTTAATGTCAGTCCTTGGATTCAGTTACTCATTGATTCATTCATACCTTCCAAAATATTTTTGGAGCTCCACTCTCGCTGGTGTTACAGTGGTGAATGAAATGTCCCTACCTTGAGGGAAGCTGAGTTCTAGGAGAGGGAAATAGAGGTAGGTTATGGAAGATTCAGGAGAGGGCTGGGCAAACAGGTCAAGAAGTCTGACCTCAGGGGGCAGCTTTGGGGCTGCTGGGACCGCTCATGCAAGATGTTTTTACTGGAACCACCTTCCCGTAAGGACACCTGCAGATTCAGCCATCCAACGACACTCTTGAGACTCTAAACCCGGAACTTCGGGCAGGACGAAGGCTGGTGTTCCGGGACTTTGTACCGCCGGAACTAGACGCCGGAGTTCCCTGCGTTGTCACCCGGTCCAATTTTCGGCCGGCACTTCCGGTGAGGGAAAATGGCTGCCGCCGTTCAGGACTCACGTGTGAGCGCGGGGAAAAAGCTGAAACGTTCCCTAAAGAAGAAGAAAAAGATGAAAACGAGAGTCAAGACTGTAACGGCGCAGCTGGAGGAGGATGATGCCAACGACGCCTCCGACGCGGAAGGTAACGGCGCCGCGTCGGCTTGGGCGGCCGAGGGAGGAAAGGCCGCGTCCCGGCCCCGGGCGCCCCGAGCCTCCGCTGCCGGTCGGCCGCGTTTTCCCTCCGCGCGGCCTCGGGGGGCGACTTCGGCTCGCCGGGGAGACCCGGGAGGTGCTGCTCAGCGAAGGCTCGCGGTCCCGGTGAGCTGGTCGTCGGGCGGCTTGCTGGAGCTTCCCGATCGCGTTGATGAGGCCCTGCCCGGGGTACGGAGGGGTCCCCGCAGAGCCCTGAGCGCAGGGGGGTCCCCGCAGAGCCCTGAGCGCAGGGGGGGTCCCCGCAGAGCCCTGAGCGCAGGGGGGGTCCCCGCAGAGCCCTGAGCGCAGGGGGGGGGGTCCCCGCAGAGCCCTGAGCCGAGGGGGTCCCCGCAGGGCCCTGAGCCGAGGGGGTCCCCGCAGGGCCCTGAGCGCAGGGGGTCCCCGCAGAGCCCTGATCGCAGGGGGGTCCCCGCAGAGCCCTGAGCGGAGGGGGGGTCCCCGCAGAGCCCTGAGCGCAGGGGGTCCCCGCAGAGCCCTGATCGCAGGGGGTCCCCGCAGAGCCCTGAGCGCAGGGGGGGTCCCTGCAGAGCCCTGAGCGGAGGGGGGGTCCCCGCAGAGCCCTGAGCGCAGGGGGTCCCCGCAGAGCCCTGAGCGCAGGGGGGGTCCCCGCAGAGCTCTGATCGCAGGGGGGTCCCCGCAGAGCCCTGAGCACAGGGGGTCCCCGCAGAGCCCTGAGCGCAGGGGGGGTCCCCGCAGAGCCCTGAGCGCAGGGGGTCCCCGCAGAGCCCTGAGCACAGGGGGTGAGCCCTGAGCGCGGGGGGGGGTCCTCGCAGAGCCCTGAGCGCAGGGGGTCCCCGCAGAGCCCTGAACGCAGGGGGGGTCCCCGCAGAGCCCTGAGCCGAGGGGGTCCCCGCAGAGCCCTGAGCTCAGGGGGTCCCCGCAGAGCCCTGAAAGCAGGGGGGGTCCCCGCAGAGCCCTCAGCGCAGGGGGGTCCCCGCAGAGCCCTGAACGCAGGGGGGGTCCCCGCAGAGCCCTGAGCGCAGGGGGGGGGGTCCTTGCAGAGCCCTGAGCGCAGGGGGGGTCCCCGCAGAGCCCTGAGCGGAAGGCCTTAGGAGGCAGAAGGGGGCGAGGCGCGTTGGGAAGCGGAGACGCGGCTCTGGGAAGAAGACGGACGCGGTCCGGAGGGAGCGTTGCTCTGGGGCCTGCAGCAGATGGGGTCTGCGCTGCTGCTCTGTTCTCGCCTCTCTTGTGACACTGCCTTCCTAGGTTGCAGAAAAATACAGACGGATCCTTCCTTTCTCCTGACGGTCACAGTCATGAGACTAGCCCGACCGGCTCAGTTGTGCCCCACGATGATGTAGGCAGTGGCTTCCTCTCTCAGAGTAGCATCCGAAACCCTTAGCCTGCCGGATCTGGGTTAGTTTGCGAGGCCTGAGTGTGGCTCTGCCCTTCACTGCTGTCTAGCTACCTGGTCCTTTATCCAGTCAGCCAAGTCCCTATGCTGAGGTTACTGTACTTTGCATCTGACAAACTCTTCCAGTGCCAGTGTGCCTGTCTGTCTCATTCCTTCAATCTCTCATCCCATGCCTTAGCAAGTATACTTGCTGTTAACCTTCCTGTTTATTAAATTTTTTTTTTGTCAGCATTGGTCAAACTTTCTGACATGTATTTGCTGCATATGTCTTTCTTTGATTACATCTTTCTGCCAACTGAAATGTAAGTTTCAAGAAAGGATGGATTATCATGCCTCAGTGCCTAGAAGAGTATTTCAATAAATGACTTAGTGAAGCTACAACTCAGGACCAAGAAGAAGAACATGTCACTTGCTGTTGAGTATTAAATAAAAGCCTCTGCCAGGGGACTTAGAGGAAGCAAACTATTTGTTAATGTTTTTATTTTTTTGATGACTGTTTTAAGTACTGTTATCCAAGAAAAAAATTTACACATGGAGTGCTCACAAATTACAGTGGCTTTCTTTATTTAAAAAGTAGATAATCCAAGTGGAGAAATGCGCTTCTCAGTGCATCACTGTTATTGTTGTTAATGCCAATAGGTTTTTAAGTTCTCTCAATATTCTGTTGTGTCGAGAAGGGTTCTGGATATTCTGGAAACCTAATTGTGCAGTTCAGTTCTCCAAACAGCTGCCTGTTAGGTTGCAACAGCCCTCCAGGCTCTGAGAGCATGAGGTGAATAAATTTCTTCCTTAAAGTTTCATTCCAAAGAAGGTAGACATTAACACAGGACTGTAATGAGTGTCTTGATTACTACTAAGAGAGTTGTCCCACTCTCAGTTCAGCTTAGAAATGGAAGTGATGGAGTGGATTGATGGATGAATATGAAAGGTGCATGAGTTGACACTGGGTTTAAGAATAAATCTGACCTGATGGTTACAGAGTGGGTGAATGGGCAAAAGCAGAATTCACCAATAATGAGGTCCAGCTCCATCCCCTTGTGAACTGGCAGAAGCGTCTTCCATCTGCCCACTGCCCACTAGAGTCATAGCTTGCTGTGCCCTAGGTCACTTGAACCAGGAGTCTCTCGAATACCATGTAACCTCCCCCTGCTTTTCGCTGTGCCTCTGCATTCCCATCTGTGTGCTTGCTTTAGTTTCACCCTTTCAGCCTTTCTATTGCGGTCCAGTTATCTCCATCCAGCTTTCTTTTCAACATTTTGACCATTTCTGACAGAGATAAATAATTATAAACGCCTTTGACCTTGTAAAACTAGTAATAGAAGTTTGTGTGCTAATGATGGGTTTTCTTCTTTGATGTAGGTCAGAATTTGCCATTTAACACAAGAAATTGCTGTTTCCTCTTTGTGAAATCATATTATCTCAACAAAGATAACCCATAGAAATGGCTTTTTTTTTGTTTTGATTCAGATAGTTGTGTCCATATCGCTTCAGTTGAGCTGTTACCAAGTTTTCAGATAATGGTACTGAACAACTGTAAAGTTGAGGCTTCAGACTTGTGAGGAATTGGCATATAAGTTATAGGTGTATTAAATTATGCTGACCCACTTTATTAGGAAACTGATTCAGAAACATGTTTGATTTTAACTGGAGCATGAACACACTTGATTAAAGCTCTATTGTAATTTGTAATAAATAACACATCTTCATCTGTTCACCCATGGTTGGGCCCTAGGCTGATTTCACAACCAAGCTGTTGTAAGGAGTGCAGATGTGCAGGATTCTCTGGAGTGAGCTGACAGATTCTTTTCAGTGTCACACAGAACGACATGGCTAGATGTTGTGAGGTAGACGCTCAGTGTAGTTTTTAAAATTATTTTCTTTCATGTATGTGTGTGTGGGATGCATGCTTGTGTGTGTGTGTGTGTGTGTGTGTGTGCGTGCTTGTAAGTAGGATGCATGTGTGTGAAGGTGCACGTACATGAGCACTCTTGAATTGTGTGCCTGTGGAGATCCAAGGGCGATAGTGTGAATCATCCTCAATCGCTTTTCCACTTCATTGTCGTAAGCGCGAGTCTCTCCTTAAACCCAGAGCACATTCTAGAGCTGGTGTGACTGGCCAGCATGCTCAGAAAATTCCCAGACTCCGCCTTCAGGACTAGAGTTACAGCAGGCTGCCACCCCTGCCCCTGATTTTTTTGCATAGAATCTGGAGGTCTGAAGATCTGAATCCAGGTCCTTTTGCTCGCGAGGCAAAGGCTTTAACCACTGAGTAGCCTTCCCAACTCTCAGTGTGTTTTGATCTGTACTTCCCTGGCAGCTGCACATATTGAATAGTTTTTTTTTTTTTTTTAAGTGTGTGTGGGAGGGCGCCTGTATATGTGCATGCATGTTTGTGTGTGTGTGTGCATGTCAGTGTGCTTTTGTGTGGAGGCCCAGAATTCTGGGCGTCCTCCGTGATCGCCCACTTTCATTAGTAGGCAGCAGCTCCCAGTCGAACCCAGAATCTGCCAGTCAGCTCGGCTAGCCAGCCAGCTGGCCCAGGGTGACCTGTCTGTGTCTCTTGGGTGCTGGGGTGGCAGGTGGCTCCTGCCTACCACCTTTTACGTGAGTCTCAGGTCTGAACTCCCATCCCTGTACTTGTGGGCAGGTGCTCCCTAGGCCTGAACATCTGTGCTTTATATAATACTTACCGATCATTTGTCGGTTTGTGTGCTTGCTTGTTTATTGGATTATTTGCTCCTGCGGGCTTGATTTTCTGAGATCTGTGTGTATTCTTGCCGTCACTCTCTTATCTGGCTGGCTGCAACTTCTCCTGCTCTTCACCCTGTTGTGCCTCAACTTTTAATTTTGTGTGTGTCAGTCAGTTCTTGCGTCACTTCCCGAGCTGTTGGAATCTGTTCAGAAGAAAGTCATTGCTTGTGTCTTTATCATGAGATGGGAATTTTTTTGTTTGTTTTTTACATTCTTTTCCCACAAACCTATCACCAAATGTAAAATTAATTGTTTTCACACAGTGGAAGCTTACAAGCATTCAGATTGGATGTTTGATAAATATTAATAGTTTTTACTAAAATTTGAACTGCGATCACAGTAAATTGGGATGGGATTCAAACCCATGACTTGAGGCATAGTTGGTAGTTGCTCTACCATGGAGTTATAGCCCAGTTCTCCTCTTTTCTTGTTTGAGATAGGATCTCAGTAAATTTCTTAGGCTGGCCTTGAAGTCACTCTGTAGCTCAAGCAGACCTTAACTTAGCAGACCTTCTGTTTGCGCCTCTAAGTAGCTGGTATGACCGGCCGGCCCAGCACATCCAGCGAATCTGCATCTTAGAGTAATACGTAGATGCCAAGCAGTATAAACCCGAGTCGTCCCTGAACTGCTCGGGTTATGGAGCCTTGTTCAGGCCCAGTGTCCATTGGTTCTTAATGATGTCAGTGGCAGAAAACCCGGCAGCTTCTCAGTAAGTAAATCACTTCAGCGAATGTTGGTGAGGAGGTGAAAGCAGTGGCTGGGGGTATCAGGTATTAGGGAGGGAAGCGAGGACCGTTGAGCTACTGAGATTTCCAGCTTGATGCACTGCCGGACATTCAGACACGATGCCAGCTAGATGCCTACGCGGGCAGCGTCGGGAAACCCATGCAGGTGGGCAAACATAATAAAGTGGGTGAAATTTTAGGTTTTTGGATAGTGAGAAAGCTGAGCTGTTTTGGTCATGTATGAAAAATGGTGGTCCACTTCTAACACAAGACTTACTGACACCCAGTAAGTTTGGAAGGTCCTAGGAGACAACCCTTCATTTTTGGCCAACTACAAGGCTGTACTTAGGGCAGATCAGTGTGCGTTTCATCAACTATGGTGTGCAGCCCTCCTCCTCACTTCACTTGCTTAAATCAGGGAAGTCTGTCACAGCCCCGAGTGGGGGGGTTATAGGACACCGAGGAATCACCGTCTCCCGGGCTCTGTCTGTTCCGATCATTGGATGACTTGTAACCACATGTGACAGCGTTGTCGCATGTAGCACTTGATTATTTCTAGCGTTTTTACGGACAAGTGCAAGGTGCCGCACGTGTGCTCCCGGCGCATCTTGTCCACCAGCTGGTCCTAGGGAGAGTCATGCCGCGATAATTGTTTCCTTTAACCTGCATCGTCCTTTTGAGCTCTTGCGGTCTCATACCTTGCCCACATTCTCACGATGTAGTGCTTGTTGAGTGTGCCAGGTCTGTGGCGCGTACTTTCTGTGTGTCTCATTTTCCATCTTAACAGCTCAGTGACGGATATAATGTAAGTGTCCACTTTAGCAATACAGAATCTGAGACACAGGCTTGGGGGCTTGCCCAAGATTATGCTGTGAGTAGTGAAATCAAAATACCAAGCCTCATTCTGAAATCCAGCTTTAATTCTTATGCCAAACTGTTGAATAACAGCGACGCGCCGGGAAGCACGTGTGCTGGCACCTTTTGCTCCAAGTGACTCTTCTCTGGGGGAAAAATCCAAGTTTCCACGTGAAGCTTCTTAGTACTATTAAAGATCTCGGAGGTGTGCCTTCCTTTTTCCTTATCAGCTGCAACCATATAAAATATCAGTGTTTCTTTGCGCTCGTGTTTGTGACGTGCAGGCTGCACTGAAATGATGCTCGTGAGAACGTTGTATTTGCTCATTAATCATGAGACCCCAGGGAAGTCCTCCCGTTCCCGTCCTCACCTGCAGACGCGCAGCTCCGCCCACTCACCCCTGTGCTGGAGCCTGAACCAGGCCGTCTTCCTGTGCTCTGGCAAGTGTGCAGAGGGGATTCTTTTTGGTGTGGGATACATTCCAAAGCGGTGAAGTAAGTTACAAGTTATCCAGCAGTGCGATGGTCTAGTAGGATTTGCCTTTTGAGAGAAAAGCCTTGCGTGTGATGGGGAAATTCAGAAAGGAGGCGAGTAGTCCAGGAAGACGCCCACGCAGCCTTCTGCAGGCACACACCTGGGGCAGGAGCTTTTGAGCCATTTGGTTGTAGCTTTAACGTTTACTTCTTTTCCTGGACCATCTATCAGGATCACTGCAAGGCCCCAGCCTGCTTTTACATGCTGGGTTCTTCCGCAGCCCTCCTCCTTCCGCAAGTGCCAGCTTCTTGCTTCCTAAGCTGCGCATCTTCCTTGAGGTCCTGGGCACAGTGGACATGCAGACCATTCCTGCAGCATCCCTGGCCGAGCACAGACTTAGATCCGGGTGGATTTGGTTGTGAACTCAGTGACCTTGGTCTTCTGATCGTGGCCTGGATTATAGAACTTAAACTTTTTGACTACTCTTGTTATTTCAAATTCTTGCTTAGCTTTTAGAGGCAGCTCGTGTGCTTTCCCAGCTCCTTCTCTAAGTTCTCAGGTGCCCTTGCCCGTTTCATTGCTCTTTTAGGAAATGGTTTTTTATTGAGGGTTCCTTTACTGGACCACAGTCTGGAGCTCTTCAGGGAGACAGATCTTGAGTTAGGCTTTCTTTTTTCTTCTCCACCATTTATGGGTGACAAAAACCTTGGAGATCACATTCTTTTGATTTTGTGGGAATCCTAAAGGCTCATGTTTTTATCAGCAGCCAACCTTGTTTGAGCTCAGGAGTAGACAAGTTAGTGTGAAAGGTCGCAGGAGAGAAATGCCTCATGTCTGCCTCTGAACCGCAGGGTCCAGCCCTGCTCTGGCCTTGGGACAGAACGGAACATGTCCTTTCCAAGATACCTCTGTCATTCTTCTTTGATTTCTGGAGATGGCGACTGAGATGGTATTTTCAAATGTATTTTTAAAGTGTCTGATGATTCCCAGATGTTGCTTAGATACCTGGATTTATATATTCATATTAATCCTGTTGAATATTGATTAGTGGGAAGTTAGAAAAGCTTGTTATCGGGAGACACTGAAGACTTAAGAACAGGCTCTATTTTCTAGTTTATCATCTGGTGTCTAAATCCACTTTCAGAGTGCTGGAAGATCTTACTACTTGGGTATTTTCGATTTATTTATGTAACAACGTTATTTTCATTGGCAGCAGATGCTGGGCTGAAAACCTTTGCACTAGTTTCTTTTAAAAAAATAAACACTGTGAGTTTAGCAAATTGTTCTGCAATTCCTTTATTAGTAGGGTGAGTGCAGCTTATATAAAATGATGCTCTAAACTCTTCGCAGAGTTATTGTGTCTACATAATACTTGTGTTGTATTCAACCTGAATAAGAAGCACACCAAAGAAAAATAGTTTGAGCAGTGAGCTACAATGGCTACACCTCTCAGAGCCTTTGTCTGCCTTTGAGTGGCCCGTGGAAAACTGAACAACTGGCTGTGGCTTGTGTGTAAACATCAGGATGAGACACTAGGTGTCAGTGTTGTGGTTTTGACATTTTACAGAGAGCGGGTACAGATTTTTCTGCCTATAATTGTGCAGATAGTTTCCATTCTCATAAACCCGTGAGCCATTGTGTTTCTGTACATTCAGCAAATGCTGACTAGAGAAAGCACTTTTTCTGAGAACTGCTGATTTTCTTATTAGCATCTGCAGTGCTTCTCTGACGACAAACATACTTTCCATCTAACAACATTATTTAAGGTTTTTTTTTTTTAACCTTAAGGTCCTAGGTGTTTTGGGAAAAAACTGGAACTTAGCGGACACTCGGGTTTCTGTCGTGGTGGTCACAGTGCTGGATGCCAAGCTCGAAATGCCCGGTGCTGCTCGGCAAGGTCGTGCCCCGCAGCGGCTGCCTGCGTTGCTAGCTCTCGGGCTGCAGCCGTGTGAGTGTCTGAGCCAGGGTGCAGGCTTGGGTGGCTGTGCATGAGAATTCAGCTCACTTCCGGCAGTGAAGTCCACGGCTTGTTCGTTCACCAGCTAAATCACCCCATCTCATGCATAGCCGCAGCGTTCCTGTGTTTCTCCCCTCCACCCTCGTTGTTTAAAAACATCCTAACCAAGTTTATAATGTGGCGTCCACAGTCTTTAAAACCAGGCCGTTTGTTTTAATGTTTCTCTAGACACATTCAAAATTTTGCATATGTGAGCCAAATTTCTTAGAGAAATTCCTCTATCACTGCACCATCTTTTCTTAATGAATTGGGGTTTTCAGTTGTTTCAGAACTAATCTTGAATACAGTGCAATAGCTCCTGGTACCGTGGTCGCTAGTCTGACGGTAGGTAGTGTGTCTGCCGGGCTGTCGGCTGCCCGGTCGATGGCTTTCCTGCCGTGGGCTGGGCCAGGTCTTTGGCGGCTGACAGCCGTGGGCCCCGTCGTCCTGGGGTTCCTCGCCATTGGTGCAGCTTCAGGGTGCCAACGCAGGCGGGTGGGCTCCACCAACGCTCGGGACTCTGCCTGGGGCACTGACGCGAGTTCGTTTCCCTGTTAGGCTCTGTGGGAAGCTGTGGGTCGGAAGCGGACCTGTCGTCTGACCGTGGTGCGCAGGAAGCCGACAGCGAGGACAGCGTGGACCCCGGCGTGGAGGGAAGCGGCTGCCCTTCGGAGCCCACCGCCGCCACCAGTGCAGGCTGGGCAGACGCCATGGCACGAATCCTGAACAAGAAGACGCCCCAGAGCAAACCCACCATTCTCCTCAAAAACAAAGAGCTGGACAAGGAGAAAGAAAAGTTAAAGCAAGAAAGACTGGAGAAGAGAAAGCAGGTGCAGTCCGCCCGGCTGGTGTAGACGGGCTCGTCTGGAGGGTGGTCTCTGCGTGCTCTGGTTCCTCCAGTGTTTGTGCAGTAGCTTTCACGGGGGAGGGGGGGGTGCTCCAGCAGTGAGGTCTCAGGGGTTCCAGAGCTCCCGTGGCCTTCCCAGTGCAGTTGAGATGTAGAAGCCAAGTCACTTCAGATGCAGCAGCGGCGCCCAGTGCTGCACTGCAGTGACCCGCATGCACGTCTTTGGGTTTGGAGCGGTCAGAAGCGCGTAGTAACTTTTTTTTTTCTTTTTGCTAACGCCATTTTTCATTATGTAGATCTGTAAGAATGTAAAGTGGGATGCAGGTCTAAAAGATGATTGCCATTTGTAAATCGAATCTGCTCCATTTTCTAAAACTGCTGCTAGTAGATGTTAGACCAATAGAACATCAAGTCAGGGACTAAATTTGGGAAAAGTTTGCTGTCGGGGTCCTTGCATGTGTGGGGACCTCTGTGAAGGAGCTGGGGTGGGGGAGGAAACTGTCTAGACCCCGAGTTTGGCTGCAGAGAGGAAGGTGGACCACCCAGGAGGGAGGCAGGCAGCCTTCAGCGCTTCGCCCTGCTTCCTAGAAACCCACCTTTCCTAGCACCATTGTCCAGAAGTAGTTTAGCGGGTCTGATCAGACGAGCTGGGGCTCGAAACCTCGGTTCAGTTGTGTTTGTGAAGTGAGCTAATGGGAACCTGGCGTGTAAGGAGGGAGAGAGCGCGCGCAGCTTCATCTACGGGCGAGTGTACCTTGTGCGTGTTGTGAGCAGGTCCTGCCCCTTTTGGCCTAAGCCCCCTAATTTCTACTTGGGCAGCTCGAGCAGCCCGAGTTATTTGGCACTGTACTTCAAAAAAAAAGTTTGCTGTTGCCCTAGATTAGTAAAAGAAATGACAGTAAAACTCGATGAAACTTTCTTAACCTTTGTATTTGAAGTATCTGTATTTCAGAAACTAGTGTTTGCTAAAATAGTCCCATCTTCTAATGCAAGAAATAATTTTGTATAATTGCACTAACAGTCATTTTAGATTTCAAGGACTAAGTGACAGAATTGAAAGAAGAAATGTGAATTAGGATGTGTTTCCCGTGTCCTTGCAATTGATGTTTGTCTTTTCTCGCTCCTGGTTTCTGTGCTGAGCGGTGGGATTTCTCAAGCACCCTCATAAGCTATGTGCGGTGTGTCCTCTCCTTGACCCACCGTTCTCGCTGCACTTGAAGACAAGTCTCTTCTCCAAATCTGGTAGATACCTTATCAGCCAGAGATCTCAGTCTTTGTTTCTCCACTGCCAAAAGCTGGAATAGGTTTTAAAACCACCAGAATCTTTCATTGCCTCTGGTCTGTCTCCCAGATCCAGGAGGGCAGGCAGGAGGAGCATCTCACCTGCCCTCGGCCAGCTCTGTCCACACCGTGCCCCAGAGCCACTGGCCACACCAGAAATGTAACCATGGCAGACATGCTTTGTACTTTGAAGTCCATGTAAATTCCTAAGCTTTATTTTCAGCATAATCTCGTAGTGAATTTCATGATCATTAAAACACACTGAGAAGAATATTTTTTCAGAAAGGGAAAGACAGAGCAGGATGGGACTTTACTCTTAGACACGTTAGATCAGGGACGAGGAGCAACAAGCAAGAGACACAGGACACATTCTTCCCTCGGCCTCAGTGGACGCTCTGGTGCCCCCTGGACAGTGTGCAGTCGAGTTGCTGGAGCTTGGGCTGCTGTGCACTGGGCGTCGTCCGAGGGTTTCTAGATCATCTGCACTGTGATGTCTGCACAGCTGGCAGAGATTCCGTTTGCTTTAATTTCTGACTAGTGCCCTGGGTGAGAATATGGACAACCCGTGCCATGAAGCGAGGTGCATTTAAATGAAAGTACTTAGACCAAGTACTTAGACCAAGGAAAGTACTCACCATGTGCCTGTCTGGATGTGATACTGATCTTTCGAGCACTAACACAGTCTTCATTCTGAGCTTTGGGAGTGGAGAGGGCCAGTGTCTCACCGGCGCCACCACGGTGGCACCAAAGGCTCCTTCTCTCTGCTGGTGTGTTCAGCAGATGAGCGGACACTGTTCAGACCCTGCCTATCCCAGCTGTCCTGCCACATGTGCTGGCAGCAGTCCAGTGCTGTCAGGGAACCTGCTAGAACAATCCAGTGCTCTCATATGGTGTGCGGAGGCCTAACCAAGGCTTTCTGTGCTGGGCCCCTGGAACTGTGGCTTTTGCACAAAATCCCTCTGACAAACTAAGCTAGAATGATTGATTACTTCTAACATCCACAGAAGAGCATATCAAAGTAGCTTCAGTTCCAAAATGCCTAATAACCATATTTCTGACACAGCTTGATAAGAAGCGTGAGTGGGAAATGCTGCGCAGAGTGAAGCCAGATGTCGTCAGAGACAAGGAGGCCGAGAGGAGCCTGCAGAGGATCGCCACGAGGTCGGTGCCTTTGGTCCTTCAAGCATGAAGAGCCATGTACCTTTGTCAGATGTGAGCTGTCTTCTTCGAGCCAGCTGTGGAGCATAGAACCCAACCGCAGGCTCGGTGGGCTTGAGAGACCAGAGTGTAATGTGCTAAGTGGGGATGTGGCAGGAACATGCTCCGTTATCTTGTTTCTACAGTCAGGAAGCGGTGCAGTCAAACCTCGCTGCATTTCTCTCCCGGCTTGTCTGAACTCATGGCTAGATTGTCTCAGTTATCTTGCCTTGCGTTTGTAGGATACTGTGTTACACGTCACGATGACTCTGTGGTGGCCTTTCATTCTGCTTTTTGTAAAAATCACGACCCCAAGCATTGAATGGGTCACCCCTGTGCACACTGGGATGTGGCGACTGCTTGCTGCTGCTCGCCTTGGCACCTGTAGCGGTCAGTCTCTCCTGTGCGCAGGAGCACGCAGCAGGAAAGTGCCAGGCAGTGTCTCGACTTGACTCGGATTAAGACTCTGCCTGCGGCAGAAGGACCCAGTACCAGATCTCACGTAAAAATGCCAGGCAGAAACAGCAGCGTCCTGAACTGCTGGCTCAGGAAGGAAGAGCCGGGAAACCAAAACAAAGCAAAAATGAGATAGAAGCAGTCTAGGATGGTTCCCGGTCGGTCTTTGCCTACACAGACACACACAGTGTTCTCTGACTCTCTCTCTCTCTCATATACACACACACAAATGTCATGACCGTGTTTAGTAGAACTGCTGTGAACTCTGGGGTCCTAAGTCATTCTGGTCGTTTTCTGATCTGTCTAGGTGTTACACAGTGAAGTAGTGTGTGGTTGTTTAGATACAGAGATAAGACCAGACTGCTGAGTTCAGATCCTGCCACTGCCTTCTGCTGTGCGGTCTGAGCACGCTGTTCACTTACCTGCTGAAAGAGGCCGCATTCCCGTATGTCAGGTTTCCCTAAGAATGAAGCGAGTTGTTGACAGAGAACTCAGAGAAGTGTGGGTTTGGCATCCGAGGACGAGCACCCGATGCCACACGTGCGGTGGCCTGCTGCAGAGGTTGGAATTTTACTCTTTACAGCCCCGCAAGCCCGCCAGCCTCGCGTCTTCAGATGCTACTAGAGGAGACCTGCCGCCCAGAGAAGGGGTTTTACTGCTCAGTTCAAAGGCAGTGGCCAGAGTTCTATGTTCCCCCAATTCCGCAGGTCCCAGAGAGTGGAACGGGAGGCAGCAGGTGTTAGGGAGGATCATGCCGGGGCTCTCCCGCTTTCATGATTACTAAGCTGTGTGGTGGGGCAGATGTTACATTGTTTGTCAAGGTCATTTTGGAAAACTGACTTGAGAATTGGCTTGAGCAGAAAGCAGTTGGGGCCCAGCACCCTTGAGAAGCTCGGCAAGAATGTGCAGGGGTCCAGGCGTAGACCCTCTTCTAGACAGAGCGGAGAAGGCAGAGAAGCAGAACGCTGGCTGGTCAGTAGAAATACACAAGACACTTAGTTTGAGAAAAGCAAAAGGAAAAATGTAAGTTTTATTGCATTAATATGTATCTCAATATATGAAAAATGTTTCAGTATGCAATCAGGACAAATAATTATCTGGGAAATGTAAACACTTTTTACATTGTCTTTAAAATCTAGCATATGTCACAAGCATGTGACATTCAAGTACTGAGTTACCATGTGTGGCTCACGGTTCCTTCATAAAACACCATGAATGGATTTGATGCAAAACCGAGTTTTAAGGTAAACATTTTGACAGTAGGATCTTTTCCTCCTCCCTCCCTTTCTCCCTCCCTCCCTTCCTCCCTTCCTCTTCCTTCCTCTTCCTTCCTCTTCCTTCCTCTTTCTTTCTTTCTTTCTTTCTTTCTTTCTTTCTTTCTTTCTTTCTTTCTTTCTTTCTTTCTTTCTTTCTTTCTTTCTTCCTTTTCTTTCTCTCTTTTTCTTTCTCTTTCTTGCTTTTTCTTTCCTTTTTCTTTCTCTTTCTTTCTCTCTCTCTCTCTCTCTCTCTCTCTCTCTCTCTCTCTCTCTCATGCTAGGAACTCTAGCTAGGACTTCATGTTTCCCAAACAATTGCTTTGAGCAATATCTATAGTTCTAAAAGTAGTATTTTAAAATTACTTTCATAGCCCAAGAGTTAATAGATAATATATACCTGAGTACTTGTTTTTCTTTCCCTGGAGGCATGTTCTATTGTAGCCCAGGTTAGCTTTGAACTTGCTGTGTGGCAGAGGATGATCTTGACTTCATATCCTCTCACTTTTACCTCCCACGTGGGGATTGTAGGTGCCCGAGGTCCTTATTAAATGCTGGCTTCTTTTCTTTCTCTGGTACCTGTCCAGTGCATGAATCATTTATATCCTTTATGTTGCTTAAAACAGTTACGAAGCTTTTCTAAAAAAAAATACACAAGTCTTTTCTGAAGAAAATAAACACCAAAAAGTAAAGAATTAAAATTACATAAAATTTATTCCTTAGAGGCAGAGAATGCCCGTCACGTCATCAGTCGGTTGATCCTGACAGCAACACTCAGTTTTCTTTGTTGTTGTTTTCTGAGTCAAGGTCTCGCTCCGTAATCCTGACTAGCCTCAAACTCGGGCCAGTCCTCTGCCTTGATTTCTATTTTTAAAATGTCCTTTAAGAAACATTGTTATTTATCAGAGAGAGACATGGAAGGGACACGCAGATTGTACCATGTTCTCTCCTGCAAGCTTCCCCAAGCACGTGCCGGGATTACAGGGGGAGCCACTGTGGCCGTTTTAAGACAAAACAACTGCAAAAACTAAAGAATCCTTATTTTGGATGGCGCATTAACCGTTGCCATTAAAAACCACCTGACAGTTATGCTGCTGGCATATTAATGACTCATCCTGTTTTACATTAAAGACAGAATGAACTTACTCTGGATTTACCTAGAATTATCCAAAGAGTCACTTACTACCTCCTAAACTCAACGCTGTTGCCCACGTGACCTGTGGGAAATTAATTCACCTTGACGTTTGTTTTCGACAGGGAACTTAGATCCGTAGTCCAGGAAGCTTGTCTTCAGACAGTGCTGGTCCCGTGTGGACGGGCCCCTCCTCACGCGGCCTTGTGTCTTCTCGCCCTCAGGGGCGTGGTGCAGCTGTTCAACGCCGTGCAGAGGCATCAGAAGAACGTGGACGACAAGGTCAAGGAGGCGGGAGGCTCCGCGCGGAAGCGCGCCCAGCTGCTGTCCACTGTCTCCAAGAAGGATTTCATCAGTGTTCTCCGAGGAACCCATGGCGGTGCGGAGGAGCAGCGTGCCCAGCAGGTCCGTGCCCGGGGCGGGAAGGAAAGCACCGTGCGATGGGGCGCCCCCAGGAGCTCCAGCCCCAGCGTCCTGGTGATTGACTCAGTGCGGAAGTTGGCAGCAGACACCGTTGTTGAGACCCAGCAGCCAAGCAGATTCATAGGAACCTAGTGGAGCTGGGCTTGTGCGTTCCCTGCTGCACGTCTATCAGCCGGGCATCGTGTGAGGCGGAAGAGCGGAAGGTTGCACCCCACGTGTGCTGTTATTTCGCACAGTTTTAATTGTTCACATTCAGATCTCAGACTTGAGGCGCAAGCTCTCGTTCACTGGGCGGCTCCCCAGCCCAGTGTCTACTGTTGTGCTGCATGCGGACGTCCAGCCTTGCCAGCACCGTGCGTTGAAGGATTTCCTGTCCTTCAGTGTGTGCTGTGGCACCTCTGTTGAGGATGCCATGCCTGTAGGTCTATGGATCTGTTTCTAGGCCCTCTTTTTTCTTCCATCCATCTGTCTGTCTGTGCTTAGGCCTTTTTTTTTTTAACTCTGGCTCTGGAGTATCTCTTGCAATCTGATACCATAATTCCTCCAGCCTTGCTCTTTGCTCAGCTCTGCAGAGCTATGTGGGGTCTTTTTATGCTTCCAGGTCAATTTTAAGATTGGTTTTCTACTTCTGGGAGGAGTGTAACTGATATTGTAATGGGATTGCATCAGTGTAGACTGCTTTAGATAACAGGGCCATCTTAGCTATGTTAATCTCCCTAAACCATGAGCGTGGAAGCGCTTTCTTTTCCATTGTGGTCTTTGGTTTCTTACTTCACTGTTTTATAATTCTGTTAAATTTTGTTAAGGTCTTTCCCCTTCTTTGGTTAGGTAGCAATTTACCTCTTGCGCTCTTTGGACTGGAGGGCAGCCGAGCCTGGATTGCAGCCCCTCCGGGTCTCTGATGCCTCCTGCTTGGTGGGCACTGTGGCAGGTTGTGCCATCTCCACGGCTCAGTGCCCTGTGCGCCTGCGGTCTCTGGGGCTCCGCTAGCTGGACTCAGGTCAGTGGCCCGCATGGGAAGCAGCCTTCACTCTCTTTACTGTCCTGGGCCAGCTCCCCACAGAGTCCTCAGCATAGATTCAGAGGTTTCCTCCGTAGCCTCGCCAGCTCTCACAGGTCAGCGGTGTTTCCTGTGACTCCTGGAATCGAGAGCGAGCGCTTTCCTTTGACGTCCAAAGCTGTCAACTCAGACTCAGGTAGCTCCTTAGTGTGGCTGGAGGCAGGGAGAGCGCGGCCTATAGGCCACCTTCACTTAGACAGTGCCTCTGCGCCTCTTCTCTCCCTTCCTTTCTCTCTTTCTCTCCACTATGCTGGTTGGCAAGGGGTGTCTTTCTTACCTGTCCTGCTCTTTGAATATCTAGGTTTGTTCCGATCTGCTTGGTGGACATCGCTGCTGTTCCCCAGCATAGCCTCGAAGAGTTGCAGAGTGGCTCCGTAGCTTCTGTCCAGTTTAGTTCTGTCCCTGGACAAGCCGATGGTCTTCCAGTGTGGAGTCTTCTAGGGTTTTCAGCTGCCCCGGCTGTTCCTGACAGCGTGCCTCCTGTGAGACATGAGACACGCATCTGATGTTTACCTGGGAAGCATCTCTTTCACACTAAGCAGAAGTGCTCATCTTAACCACAAATACCTTTAATGCAAGCAGCGCTTAACCTCCATCAGCCCCATCAGGCGGCAGCCGCAGTGTGTTCTCTGTTGACTACTTCTTGTGCTGGACTCAGGAGCTTTGGTTTGGGATAATCCCATTTGTCAGTTTTTGCTTTTGTTGTCCAGGGTTTAAGGTCAAACCCACAAACTCTTTGTCTGGAACAGTGCTCTGAAGCATTTCTCTTGTTTCCTCTGCAGGCTTATGGTTTCAACTCTTATATTTAAGTCCAACCATTTGGACCAATTTTTGAACATGGTGAGAGACAGCTGTGTGTTTTAATTTCATTCTCCTGCCTGTCAGTGGCTTCCTTGTACTACCGTATGTTAAAGCAGTGGTTGTTCTTGATGTTGTTAGAAAGGCATCTTTCGTCAGCTACCGTCAGGCGTGATGCCAGCCATGTATCCTGTATCCCAGCAGCTGGGAAGTACAGCCAGCCTGGGCTACATGGGCTAGACCCTGTCTCAAAAATCAGGTGCCGTAACGCCATGGGCTCGTTCAGTTAAGTCAGTGTCATGCTGATAGCTGCGGCTTTGCAGCGTGTGTGAGGTGTTCCGCTTTCGTCCTGTTTTCCCTGGGATTTTTCTGGCTCTTGGGCATCTTCGTGGCCACAGATTTCAGCAGCACCGTTTGTTTCTGTGGAATGTGGCTGCTCTTTTGGTAGGCCTCACTGATTTGCGGTTGTTCTGGGTTGTGTGGCTGTGTCAGAATTCTTCAAAGCCATGAACATGAGCCATCTCTTTTTTTTCTTTGTCTCTGGTTCCTTTGTAAGTGTTTATGGTTTTTCTTTGTAGAATTCCTTTACCGCTTTGACTACATTTATTCTGAGTTATTTTATACTTTCTGTAGGTGTTTCAAGAGTGCTTGTATCCAAATATTTTAGCCCAATCCTTCTCCCTTGAATATTTCTGCCCAGGAATGTCCATCTGTTTATTTCCTAGTTTTATACAAACAGAGCATAGTTATTTGTGAAATACTTGGGAGTTGTATCTTAGAAAGCCTTTTTTAGGAAGACAGTGTAATTAGCCCACGCACGGCTGGCGGGCAGGAGCTGGAGGCCGCTTTTGTCCCTCACGGGGCTGAGAGCTGTAAGCCTGCCAGCTGCTGGAGCAGACTCCCAGAAACAGGGCAGGTACAGTCCACCCCAGATCCACCGTGACGCCTCCGTGACGCCTCCTCCAGCAGGTGCGTGGCCCTCCCGAACAACTACAGAGTCCCACCCACAAGCCTGTAGAGGACAATTCACATTTCAAGCCTTGATGTTCTGTCTCGGCACCAAGCCTGCAGCACCTCACGGCAAAGCCAGAGGGGTTGGAGATCTATCTGAGGAGAGCGCAGGACCTGGGCCAGAGGCCTCGCCGCAGCACAGGGCTCGTCTTCCTCATTGTCATCCGTAAAAAATGAGCAGTTCCCTCAGTTGTGTAGATGACTTCATATTTGCTTGTGTGTTGTGTGTGCACATGTAGGCGCTCATGCCTGTGTAGCTGGCTGTCACATCATAAGTATCTTCCAATGCTTTCCACTTTTTTTGTTGGGGATTTGTGTGTGTGTGAGAGAGATGTGTATAAAAGGACACTTGAGTGCATGTGCCTGTGGAGACCCAAGGGTGACATCAGGAATCATTCTGGATTGTTCTACCTCCTTATTGCTTTGCTCTGGGATTTTCCAGGCTCTGCCTTCAAGGCAGGTAGTGAAGGCTGCTGACTTATTTAAGGCACACTCCTCAAAGTCCTTCTGAACAGTGTTGCCCTGGTGACCTAGACCCTGGTTGCCCTGGTGACCCTAGGCCCTGGTTGCCCTGGTGACCTAGACCCTGGTTGCCCTGGTGACCTAGACCCTGGTTGCCTTGGTGACCTAGACCCTGGTTGCCCTGGTGACTTTAGACCCTGGTTACCCTGGTGACCTAGACCCTGGTTGCCTTGGTGACCTAGACCCTGGTTGCCCTGGTGACCTAGACCCTGGTTGCCCTGGTGACCTTAGACCCTGGTTACCCTGGTGACCTAGACCCTGGTTACCCTGGTGACCTAGACCCTGGTTGCCCTGGTGACCTAGACCCTGGTTGCCTTGGTGACCTAGACCCTGGTTGCCTGGTGACCTAGACCCTGGTTGCCTGGTGACCTAGACCGTGGTTGCCCTGGTGACCTAGACCCTGGTTGCCTGGTGACCTAGACCCTGGTTGCCCTGGTGACCTAGACCCTGGTTGCCTGGTGACCTAGACCCTGGTTGCCCTGGTGACCTAGACCCTGGTTGCCTGGTGACCTAGATCCTGGTTGCCTGGTGACCTAGACCCTGGTTGCCTGGTGACCTAGACCCTGGTTGGCCTGGTGACCTAGACCCTGGTTGCCCTGGTGACCTAGACCCTGGTTGCCTGGTGACCTAGACCCTGGTTGCCTGGTGACCTAGACCCGGGTTACACTGTCAAGATGCTGTCAGTGCTGCTTGTGATGGACGATGGCAGGGGAATCGCTCATGTGCTAGCTGCAGCTCAGGCGCTGCCTTTCCCATCGTAGTGTGGTTTTGGTCCGTGGAGGTGGGAACTCACAGGTAAGCGGGGCCAACTGTAATGCTTTCCTAGCTTCTCCATGGAGACTAGAGTGTAAGGTGCTTGCTGCTGGGTGTGTTGTGAAAAGCGTTCTGCAGACACCGTTGAGATCAGATTTCAAGTCTCATGAGGAACTCGGTCCTGTTTGGTCAGCGATGGGCTCTGGTCAGATTCAATTGTTTCTGAGTTAAAGAGGGAGGAGAGATGAAGATGGTTCCAGAGACCAACCCTGAAGGGAGCTGGCACAGTCCAAGCAAGGGCAGCATGAGGCTGACTTGCTTTGGTCCAGCATGGTAGGGACCAGATAGTAGCGGGAGGAGTTTGAAGACCTGTGAGGCTACTAGGAGGGGAGACTTAGAAATGTGATAGATTCCACCAAATTGAGAAATGAGGTGGCTGAGGACTATGCTTGTGAGCTGGAGACTTCTGGAGCGCACATATGCTTCAGGTTAGAGTCAGACTGAGAGAGAATGGCGGAGAGACAGCGCAGAGGGGAAAGGGGACGTCAGGAGTAGCACTGGGTCAGTACTGCAGAGGAGGAGTCAAGTCCAGGCCCCGGGGCTGCCGGTGGGTTATGTGCATCTCAGGGGCGCCTGAGGCAATAGCCTGCGCCTCAAGTCAGGGAAGGTGAGGGTGTTTTAGAGAGTTCTCCTGAGTAAATTGGGAAGTCCTAGTGATTTGTTTGTGTGTGTGTGTGTGTGTGTGTATCAGAGGCATTGTATGTCTTTTGGAAGACCAAGGGTGACTGGGGGAATCATCCTGAATTGCTTACATTGCTTTGCTCTTAGATTTCCCAGGCTCTGCCTTCCAAAGCTGGAAATGAACTGGCATTTTTCACCTTGGATGCAGGATCTGAATTTAGGTCCTTCCTTAGAGGCAGAGTCTTAACCCTGAGCCACTTCCAAGTCTTAGTGATTTCGAGGAACTCCAAAGCGTAAAAGCCAGTCTTCTCCTTGGACCACATGTCTTCCTGCGCCTTGTGTTAACTCTTGAAGGAACGCTATTCCATTCATGACATGAACCTTCTAGAAGGATTTGTTTTCCCACTGTTAAAAAGTCAAGATTTTTAAAGATTTTATGAAGATGTGTTAATTATTTTCTTTAGCCTCACAAAATTGTGATTATTCCTTTTGTTCTTTAATTTAAAAAGTTGGGTAAATTCCCATTAGATTTTGTGGGATTTAATTATTTCCCTTCAACCAGAAGCAAGCGTGATATATTTTAAATGAGTTTCAAAGGGGAGCGTTAGCTGTCGTTATCGCATCTGCTGCTGCTTCTGCCCTTGAATTACAGATCTGCAAGGTTTACCCTCATCCCAAAATGACTGAGCTTCAGGTCGTGTTGTGAGCAAACCACAGGACTGCTTCTGAAGTGAGAGAAAAATGCTCCTTTCCACGAGACAGTAATTTCCTTGATGATGTAAGACAACAGATTTCAGTAGATGCTCCTAGGGGAAAAGTCACATCGAAGAGACTTGACTGGTGTTTTCCTGATTTTTTGATAGGAGCTCTCAGTGTCGCATGGAAGGATGAAGGCAGGTGCTGGTTCTTACGTATTTCTTCTGATGGCGTCTTAGTTTCTTCCTCGCTGGGTATCAGTGTTGGGAATACCTTTGAACGCCTGGCCTGATGGGCATCTTACGGCACAGACTCTGGAGTATGTACTAGTTTGAACTGCATCCTCTGGTTCCTGCACGGCCTGAAGAACCAGCCTGGGGACGGGAGGATTCTTCAGACCAGACTCTCAGGGCCCTTGGCGTTTTCAGGACCCGGGTTTCTAAGTGGCACTGGAACTTTGGAGTCAGAGGGGGTGGGAAAGCCGCTGTCCTTAAATTGGCTGCTTTGCCTGCCCTCAGGAAAGCTGCTCCAAGGGAATGTGTGGAATCCTGGCTTTGTAAATAACTCAGCTGAATGTTTGTTTACAGAGAATGCTCCAGAGCTTGGGGCTTAGACAGAAGCAGACTGGAGCTCAAATGAGGAGCAGCATTGTGCACACTGTTGCTGGTGGGACGGTTCGAAGCCCCTTTCTCATTGCAGGCACTTTAGTCTGCTGTGTAGCTTCAAGGTGGGAGCGAGGTCTGAGGGGAACTTGGTTTGGGAATGTCGGAACCGGGTGTGTGTGAGGAGTAGGAGCAGCCGATTGAGCAGCTGATCCCTGATTGAGTACCAGCTCAGTCAGAGGTGCCCAGGGACTGCCTGGGCAGGATTCCATTAGTAAGACCTTTGTTGGCTTGCAGCTCGCCCTGCATAAGCAGTCTTTGACCCTCCTGCTTCCTTTAAAGTCTGAATAAGTAAAATGTCATCACTGCGAGAGGGAGTTTTGATGGCTGAGAACCCACCCGGTCCTTATGCTTCGCAGATTCTGCTGCGTAAGTACAATTGGTTGCCGGCTGTAGAGCGGCTCGATTAGGGTTCAGCTGTATTGGATTGATGGAGTTTCTTTCAGTCCATCTGCTGCCCCCCACCCCTCTTTTCTTCTCAGTGTTGGGGAGCACTCTCACTCTCTACCAAGGAGTTGCACCTCAACTCTGCTGTACCCTTCTGCTTCCTGTCCTTGTGGACTGTATCTTCAAAGCCCCTTGTTTTCAGCCCTGTCTTGTTGAACGTGCTTGTGCAGCCAGGACTTGAGCTGATCTTTCTGTTCAGCCACCATCTGGCCTTTCTTGATTGCCTGAGTTTGTTATTGAGAACCAGGTGTTTCAGGTCTGTACTGTGCTCTTCCCTTCTTGTGTGTTGACTTTGACAATACTGTGTCCCAGGGGAGGGGAGGAGGTGCTCCCAGAGGAGGGGAGGAGGTGCCACAGGGGAGGGGAGGAGGTGCCCCAGGGGAGGGGAGGAGGTGCTCCCAGGAGAGGGGAGGAGGTGCCACAGGGGAGGGGAGGAGGCGCTCCCAGGGGAGGGGAGGAGGTGCTCCCAGGGGAGGGGAGGAGGTGCTCCCAGGGGAGGGGAGGAGGTGCTCCCAGGGGAGGGGAGGAGGTGCTCCCAGGGGAGGGGAGGAGGTGCTCCAGAGGAGGGGAGGAGGTGCTCCCAGAGGAGGGGAGGAGGTGCTCCCAGGAGAGGGGAGGAGGTGCTCCCAGAGGAGGGGAGGAGGTGCTCCAGAGGAGGGGAGGAGGTGCCCCAGGGGAGGGGAGGAGGTGCTCCCAGGGGAGGGGAGGAGGTGCCCCAGGGGAGGGGAGGAGGTGCCCCAGAGGAGGGGAGGAGGTGCCCCAGAGGAGGGGAGGAGGTGCCCCAGGGGAGGGGAGGAGGTGCCCCGGGGGAGGGGAGGAGAGTCCAGCAAAGGCTGGCTGATGGGATTGAAATGAGTGTGGTTCTGTCTGCTCTGGCTAGAGCGTTGATGTCTGTGCACCTGTAGTTGCCACATCAGAGCTGAATGCTGTGGTTTGACTGTGTTTACACACAGTTGTCTGTCATGACACATCTTGCTTTTAAGTAATTTGAATATAGCCGCCCACTTTAAAATTTAATTGAAGCCAGGCCCCGTGGCTCACACCTGTACCCGCTGCCTGCAGATTCCAGGGTAGCCTGGGCCACATGTGAGGCTCGACCTAATTTTTTTGCTGAAAGTTTGAAGTAGTTCCTTTGATAAAAATGCGGTGATTGGCCGTTCTGAGCTCTCTGTTCATTAGCCAGCTCTATTTCACTGCATGCCCATGGGAGCCCAAGGGAGGCTTGTGAGTGGAAATGAGTCTGAGTGGAAATGAGTCTGAGAGGGGCTCAGCTCAGGTGCTGCAGAGTTTGGCCTTGGTGCTCCGAGTGGTCTTTGGCTGGGACTGCTCCCCTCGGGGCAAGATGTGGGAGACCGTCCTGACGACTGCTGGTCGCTTCTGGAGTCTTGGCTTCGCTCTCCAACTGTCAGGCCGTATGGGGCAGGTTTTGTTTTATGCATTTATTGACCTGATCCAGAAATACAGGAGCATGACATTGGGGCAGTTTTCCTCTTCTCAATTTTGCCCTTTGAAAAGCACCAAGGGAACTTTAGCAATTAAGTAATTTCTGTTACATAGCAAGTGTTTCTGATGTTTCTTTTTCCTAAAAATGTGTTTTGCATGCAACCCCTGAATGTGACAGATATGTGCACATCATTCACGAAGACAAGGGCTCTGTTCTGTTTAGTGAGCCCCCAGCATCACCGAGTGTGCCTCGTCCCCAGTTCTCAGCCAGGTGTGCGTGTGCTGCGCTTCTTCCTCAGCACCACAAAGTGGCAGTGTTGTGTCGCAGAAGGGATGCCTCAGGCTTAAGCGCAAGTCCAGTGACTGAATGGAGTGAACTGGCTACTTGTAGCCTGCTTGAGTTAGTTGTAACTTGTGCATGTGATTAGTCTTTGATTACATGATTGAGTCAGGTAATGGGATCAGAACCTAAATGAAGAACATTTGGTCTGCATTTTTATAAAATTGAAATGAGACAGCTTTTACAAAAGCCTAGCGCAGTACTAAAGCTGCACAGTACTAAAGCTAGTTTCCTTTTCACGCCTTTAATTTGTTTTGGATTAAAAGACCATTAAAATTTATATTTGTATTGCAATACTTTATAAGAATTTTCTTTAAAAAAATCACTAAAAGTTAACTAATGTTTTAGTAATTTTTTTAGTTGTCAGAGGATTGTAAAAACTGATACTAGAACTCAATTTCATTGTTTTTCTCTTTAAAACTTTCTCTTTGCTTTCATGTTTCATTCATTTGTAGAACTGCTAGAATGTCTCACATCAGTAGTTCTTTATTTAGGTCTATACATCATCACGTGTAAATCACTGTCAGGTTTCTTGGCTCGTGTCTTACAAAGCTAGGCATCGAAGGGTTTGTTGTACAACGCAGACTTCTCGCTTTCTCTCGTTAAAGCTGGTTTCTGACCCCGGGTGCTCTCTTTTTCCTCAGGCCAAAGTGAAAACAGAAGAGGGCCCAGGCTGGAAGATTCTGCGGGACGATTTCATGATGGGGGCGAATATGAGAGATTGGGACAAGGAGAGCGATGGGCCGGGTGACAGCGACTCGGAGTCAGCTGGCGTCTCTGACACCTGACAGCACCTGAGGCGGGATCTTGCGTCCCCAAGACTCACTCTCCACCAGGAGGACGGGACGCGCCTCTCCTGCCCCTTGGGGTTCCTCCTCCTGTGCGAACTGTTACAGCGGGGGCTTCGACCCTATGACTTAACACATTTTTCATGAAAACATTGTACAGAGAAATACTTCCTGAGCAGGAAGATGTGCCTTTCCCAAGGATCATTACACGTTGACCCAGACCGACACTGTCTCTGTGGTTTAGTATCACCTGCGTCTCTAGCGGTCCAGTCCAGTTCATGTCAGAGTGAACTATTCCAAGTAAGATTCTCCATCTTCCCCACATACCTGCACTTTGGGGGAAAATTAGTGTTGTCTGGTGGTTTTGGCAAGCTGTTGAGAAAGCATAAAATGGAAATGTCCCCGATTTTAGTTCTCTGTGAGCTGGCACGTGTGGTTGAGGCCTAGTGACCTTTGTGTTATGTTCGTACAGAGCCAGGTGTTAGGTTGTTTTTGCATTGCTGACTAGCACGAGTGGACATCCTCATACTAATTTATCCAGCAAGCACTTCTCACTTCCTTTTCTGCTTTCCTGGATTACTAACCAGTGAAGTGCGGGATTCAGAGAAGATCTTGCACATCAAATGTTGCATCTGAATTGACGCTTGTTTCCATCTTGTTGTCTTAAAGTTTATCAAGTTGGTGCCTTTAGTTCTAGTTATTGGTAGATGAGAAGTGAGGGAGAAGTGAGTCAGTGCAGCCCAGGATGTCTCAGTTCCCTAGCTCAGGTTCTGGACACTGTAATGTCCTGACCTTATCTTTTTTTGAGAGGAATCTATCTCTTCTCCATCTTCCCATAGTGAAATGATCCCCTCCTACCATCCATCCTTGTATCTGCTGTACAGCAGCAGATGACCCTGCTCGCAGCCAGCTTGCTGCCGCAGAGGTGTTCATATCCTGGGGCCTGTTTAATTGTTACAAGTGTCATGTGACTAAAGTCAGATTAACCTGCCTTGGTGTTTGTTATGAGACAGGAACGTGCACACAGTGTCCTTGGACAGCAGCAGAGCTCCAGCCTTTTGTGTCCTCGTTGAACAGGGGTTTTGCCATTGGAATGTAGGTGAATGTGAACAAATGCTCCTGAGCAGTAGTACAGAAAGCAGCTGAGCTGGCGAGCATTTCCATGTCATCTGACACGCAGACTGAAAGGTTGTCTTGGAGAATATATTAGAATTTTACCATCCTCCATTTGATTTTGGGAAGTTGAATAAGGCTTTCAACTTGAAGAGAATACTCTCAGATTTTTTTTATTCAGATGCCATTTTCTTCCAAAATAAAGTTGAGATGTCATTGTAACAAAAAAAGTTTCACATGGAAGAGAATGCTTGTCCTATGCTTGTCCTGCAGGTGTATGCTTTGTCTTCTAGGTGTAACATCTCTCCATTAAAAATTCTTTAGGCAAGCCAGCAGAATCACTCTGATGACGAAGGCGTGCGTGCGTGCGTGTTCTTGAGACAGACTTGCTGTGTGTACAGGCTGGATCTCCATCCTGCTTCTGTGGAATGTTCAAACAGAAAAACATTTTTGCAGAAAAGACAATTAAGCAAGTAAATACGCTTCAGTTATGCCACTTTTGGGGAGGTAACTTTTTATTAATATATGTGTCAGGAGTCATGAGTGAAATGGGAAGGGAGTTTTATTCTAGAACTTTCCATAACTGTGGAGTATCATATATGTACTTATATATTAATATACTTTATATATTAATATGTGTGTACTATACCAGTTTCACTTCTTCAAACAAATATTTAAGAATTGAATCTCCACACATACAGGTTTAGCATCTACGACACTTTTGAAACAAATGTTAAGAGGTGGCGCCTCTGTCTGCGCTCCAGGATCCCACGTCGACTCTCCAGCAGTTGGGGCCGCAGGCATGTCCCGCCTCTCAGTCTTTCTTGAGGCTCTGTGTGCGTGCTCAGGCGCTGGATGGCAGCGGTTTAGCCTAGATGGGACGGAGCATTACTGCTCTGCTTCTTCATGGAACGGGGGAACTCGAGCGTCCTGCAGTGCTCACCAGCCATTTTAGGAGCAGCTGTCAGTATCTGTTCAGTATACAGTAAAACTCATTTACAAACTCTTGCAAAGATTGAAAAGTCAGCTCTCTTCCTTATTAAAGTCAACTGTCTGCAGTGATTTGAGTAGTCTGGGAATTTAGTTAAATAGCGATCCTTTGAAATACATCCAGTATTTACTAAGGCTTTGAAAAGTCTTTGCTAGAACATAATCTTTTGGACCTAAAGAGATGGTTCACTTGACCAGGTGCTTGTAAGCACTTCCTGTGCAAGCACAGCATTTGAGTTGCATCTCCGCGGCCTGTGTGTAAAGCAGGCGAGGGGGTGTGTATTTGTAACCCCAGCCTGGAGAGATGGAGACTGGCACATCTTTGGGGCTCTGTGGTCAGCCACTCTTTCCTGTTCTCTGTCCCTTTGTCCACTAGTCCCAGAACTCGGGGAGAGACTCTGCCTTAAAACAAAGTAGGTGGCTCTGTGTTAATAAGGACCCAGAGCAATGAAGCTTGGCCAGAGGAGTGTGATTTGTCAGTGCCGCGCATTAGCTGTTTTTATTAGCGAGCGCTCTTCCAGGTGAGCGAAGGGTTCCCTGCATTTCTCCACGAGAAGCCGGAAGACTGAAACTCTGGCTTGTCTGTGCTCGTGACTGGCGCAGGCTGTAAGCTCTGCAGATGTTGCCCATGAAGACCAAGATGAAAGAAGAAACTCAGAAAACAGACAGACCTACTCTGTGCCTACAGTCAGGACTGGGCCAGCAGAGCCGATGAATCCGCCAGCTACTGCGCAGAGGTGGGCGGCTTTTCTTACTCCATTTTCTGGGTGGGCTTTTCAGAAGCATGATTAATCAGACCAGGGTCCTTTGAGCAGATTAGAAAGATAGATGTATTTGCAGTGAGCCATTTGACATTTAGAATTGTGACTCATGTCTGAAGTGTGGAGTTCTGATGCAGTTAATCAGAATTGTACACGTGCGTTCAAACATTCTAGCTGTTCTTAAATAATTTTCGAACCCTCAAATCAAAATGTATTTCTGACTTCAAACACCATACTATTTTTCTTCTTTCTTCTGGGCCTCGTTTGGGAAGTTATCGTTCAGGGGGGCAGGAGCACACAGCTACTACTCCCTGGGGTCAGCCAGGAAACTTTCCGGTCTCATTGTCTAAGCCAGGGTTCTCCCCAGGGATTCCAGCACTTGGCGTTTTGGTCTGTCTCGTCCATCATGGTGGCCACTGGTACAATTGCTGATCATTTCAGCTGTGGCTAAAGACAGATTGATTACATTTTGAGTTTTACTGTATTTTACTTATTTAAAAGCTCCATGTGGCCTCTTTGTGTCTGCCCCAACTAGGAAGAGAATGAAGTAGAGCGTCTATTTAGTCTTTAAACAACATGGTTTTTGGAAATTCCTGTCTTGGGGTTTTTCCATAAGCTTTTATGAATGTAATTTCTCAGGCCCGTGCAGGTACTAGCACAGTGTTATTGATTGGGCTATTCATTCTTGAACAGAGTTGGGAAAAATGCTCGCCTACATTGTATCACAGGATAAACACTGCCTTCAAGTGTCAGGCTGCTGCTGTGGGGGTTTGGCTTGCTGGCTGTTCTAGAATGAACTCATGGGGCTTCACGTCTTCCTGCCGTGCTTTGCAGGAGTAGTAGCTGGTGCTTTGTGGCGCACTCAGGAGCACACAAGTTCTGTGCCATCCCCTCAGCGGGTTCTCCTGGCACCCTGTGCCTCCTTCCTGCGAGGACTCCGGGGGAAGTGCCTCTGGTTGCCCAGGAGTTCCTCCATCCCAGCACACCCTGGGCCTTCTGCCAGAGCAAGTGCACGTTACAGGCTCGAGGAGGGAAACATTGAAGACAACGCAATGGGTGTTAGGAGCGCAGCCGGTTGAAATGATGAGGTGTTAGCCACATTTGTATAAATAACAGTTTCTCTAACCCCTGAGTCATTAGCCTTCGTTTTCAGTGCAATCAGTTCATAAACATCAAAGCGGGAACAGGGGTCAGGACCAACTGGGGCTGGGAGCGGAGAGCAGCTGGGTGCAGCGCTTGCTGCCCGCGGGTGGGCAGCCTGCAGCTGTCGTCCGCCCTCAGGCTACTGGACAGTTGCTTCTGTGCTCGCAGAGACAGCCTTCCACCATAGGTAGCGATGGGCCCCTCCCTGGAAGAGACACACAAGGGGTGACATCAGCTCTGAAAGCAGCAGGATTACCCTGAGATGCCGACTGCACACTAACATTTGTCTTGGTCCAGCGTTGTTGGGTTCTCTAACCCTATGAAGAACAGAGAAGCTCACGGTCCAAAGGTTGACCGCGTTATCCTGGCAGCATGCAGGGAGTGGCTAGATTGCACAAGGCAGTGACTGCCATGTCAATGTGATGGGATGGGGCGACAGGGCTCCATCCCGGCAACAAGCGAGATTATATTTGCATTGGACCATTTCAGAGAATTCATTGCTGGTGAGGGGTAGCGTGATTCTAGGATAAGCCTCATGTTCTGCCACACAGCTCTTCAGGCTCAAGCTAGCATGCAAACAAAGCATGAGGTCCATGATTCCCGTGGTCAGGTTCAGGATCACGTGCATGCACTGCTTGTCCAGTGCACTTCCTGGGAGCAGGGCCCCCTGGGAGCAGGGCCCCTGGGAGCAGGCCTCAAGATGGTCTCCAGTATGCATTTGGAGGATCTGTGGGTTGCTATTCATTTCTCACCTATATCACTGGGTTTCTGTTTTAGATGAAAAAGTTCCTTTAGGAAAATGCAGCTCCACAGTTAGTGGTTCTTGTGCACTGGTGTCTCTAGTTGTTCTCACTGGAAAGTGTTTTCAGGACAAGATGCTAATCACAGACTGTGGGGTCAGTGATACAGAATTGTTTTCAGTGGTCAGAAATTTTCATTAACTGAACCTTCGGCTCTGTTGCTGCCTGAGTGGCCACTAATGATGATTGCAGGTGACGCTCATCACGGACCATGTAAATTGAAAATCTAAAATTTGTCAACTTGAATCAGACAGATACAAACACACATTCTTTTTTAGACAATAAGTTCGGTAGTCCGAGAAGGCAGGTCTCACACTAAATAGAATAATGCTGATACTTGATTTCCAGTGCTTCCAGGGCTGGTGTGATTTTAGACTGAAGACTGAGTTCAGAGGTCACTGACCTCTGCTAGCGAAGTTCTGCCCTAGATCTCTCAGTGCGTGTGTCTGTGCTGTTGTCTTTGCTGTTGCTCAGCAAGGGAGCGCGAAGAGCCACGTGCTAGACCCCTGCTGTCTCATAAATGTTACTGATCAGCCTAGATGAGCCGTGAGCCTCTTGACTAATAAAAACTTAGGTTTTCAGTGGCAGCTGGTTTTCTTCATTGCTTGTTATTCTCATCTGTGGTTGTCTGTGCTGCAATTTTAGTTCCCCAGGGTCGCCTGGAGCCTGAAAATTCTAAGTGAAGGTTTTCAGAATAATCCATGTGCCCTAAACTGTGTGCCGTTCTGAGTAGCAAGATAGGTGGCTCATTGCTCACCTGGGACACATGTCTTCCTTTACCCACCGTCCTCCTGGGACACATCTTCCTGCGCTGTGCCTACTGCCCGTCTGGGACGCACGTCTTCCTTTACTCTGCCCACCCTGACCTGGGACACATCTTCCTGCGCTGTGCCCACTACCCTGCCGTATCTGCTTCTGTCTCCACCATGTCCACACTGTACACTCCACTCACCTGTTAGGCTCCAGCTGGTCGCCGTGCTGAAGTGCGTATATTCCACTAAATTACTTTATTTAGCAGTGTCCCAGGTGTGGTAGTCGGTGCTGGCAGCTTGCACTGAAGAGAAGCCTTGTACACCCTTCATTTAAACAAAAAGATGAAAATTCTTGGCTTGATAATAGTATTGAGGTTGCTAGAATGTGTAATTTGTTAACCAATTTTAGAAAGACTACATTTGCATAACTTTATTACAGTGAATTTGAATGTTTTAAGATTTTATGTGAACCTAAATGTACATAAAGCTCATACAATGCATAGGCGTGAAGACGGTGTGACCATAGGGTTTGTACCCGCACACGGGCGCACAGCCACTCTTGAAACATCTTCCATGAATGCTTGGTGACCACCGGGTCAGGTAATGCAAATGAAGTTCTAGAAAACAACTGGGCAAAGTGGAAGAGCATGCTGAATGTTTTGGTCTCGAGGATGACAGGGTGGATGGGTGTTGCAAGCGTGAAGTGTACACCGCTGGATGCAGGGTGAGTGCTTCCTCAGGCGGCCCTGGAGAGCTCTGTCACCCCAGGGCTCCTTCTGGCTGTCGCCGTGGGGTCTTTGCCAGCTGGGGAGTGCCTGAAGAGTCTTCCTAGCATGTTGGTGTCATCTGGGTGCTGTAGACCTGGCATGCGGGTGGCGTCTAGTTCTTTTTGCCTGACATAGCACGAGACGGCTCGTGAAGGCATCAGAATAGCACTTTTCCTCTGCACGATTTAGATATTCAAGTTATACTTTGTAAATGGGGACCCGATTTCAGCTTCAAGTGTTAATACCTAGTAGAAAACAGGTAAGAAAAACTTTATAATTGAAAATGTCTCATCATTACTGAGAAAGGATTTTTTTTTCCTTTTGAGACAACCTTTCATGTAGCCCAAGTAGGCCTCTAGCTACGTAGTTGAGGATGATTTTGAACTTCTGGACCTCCTGTCCCTTCTGAATGCTGGGGCTGTGCGTGTGCGTCTCCACACTGTGCTGCCAGGCTGGGCGCATCCCCGGCAGTAGCTTGACAACAGCCACATTCCTGGCCACCTTCAAGTTTTCTAAAAGACCACTTTATAGTGAGACTTGTTATTTTCAATAGAAATTCATGGAAATATTCTAAAAGTAGAAATATTAAATATTAAAAACAGTATTTTTAAAAGAACTTTATATTAGGCAGTTAATGTTATGTGGCTAATGAGCTGTGAGAATAATAGTAAGTTGAGGGTGATGTTTTTCTGGAAATATGAATTTGTGAAATACCACTACTTGCCTCTAGATGGCACAGTTTAGGCTTCCATCAAACCCACTGTTGTAATTTCTCCCTGTTTCCCTACCTCCCCTTTTCTCTCTCTCTTTCTTTCACCACAAATTAATGAATAGCTAGTTTCTAAATAATAGCACTGATTAAGTTTAATTGTTACACCTGGTCAGACAGCCAGATTGATCACTGACAATCTCTTCAGTCTCTTCATTAACATCTCCTATTATGAGATAATAACTACACTCATAAGACAAACAGATAAGAACTTGTCAGAATCATTTCCAAGTAGTAGCAAAGGCTCCAGGACTCGACACACCCAGGTCTCTTGAGTTTGTTTATGGACAGCTGGCTATTTGCACCCCTGTCAGGATGCCTGCATGTGCCTAGGATATGCAGCCACCATTGTGGGAGTCTGGATTGCAAAAAACTTCATATTATCAGGGACACAACCCTTTCTATGATGTGGTGTTAACTTTCTAGATGCCCCTGTCTTTATAAAGCAGGTGTCCCTTGCTAAAGAGACTGATACTGTGCGAACCTGGTGCTTGTCCGTAGTGGCACTAAGAAGGAAGCAGATGACTCGCTCTTCCCCTTCACATTACCCCTTGTTCATATCCCCAAATTACAAATGTCTTGGGATGTACATAGACTCTATGAAATATTTGCTCATCCCTGGTCCTTATTGAATTGATCCACTTTCTACCATGGAGATTGGCGAGTCTGGGGCTCAAGGGATCATCAAACTCATACTTCTTGAAGACATCCTTTTTGTGAGTCTGTGGCTCCTGACGACGGGGAAATTGTTGACACTTGAACTGTCACTGTGATATGATGTAGAGAATTTGCTGCCCGAGTAGAGACAAAAAAAGCCTAGGGTTATGCAAGGTACAGTGTGGCCACTGTGAGGAAGAGAGGGTGAAAGTCCATGTAGCTGGTGCCATCTGCACACGCCGACTGAGCCCTCTCCACGCGCGCATGCCGACTGAGCATGTGCACACATCGACTGAGCCCTCTCCATCTGCACTCGCTGTCTGAGCCCAGCTAGCATCCTCAGTGCCTCGGGCTTTTGTAAGTGACATCCTCATGACTCCCCAGAACGCTCCATTTCTGTGATAAATTATGTAGTCCATGTAGTTAGTAAGAGCTTTTATTAGATCTTTGCTAAGACTTGAAATAATCATCAGAGAGTTGTGGTCCAGAATCTCAAGTTGTGCAAATCAAAACCATGGCTGTAACTGTTTCAAAAATACTAAATAGCATGTACTTTAGCTTCTTTAAACACTTATTTACCAGTGTTCTGCCTGTCATAACAACCACAAATTTTCTTTTTTATGCAATTACTATTGACGCTGTGTTTTTTTTTTTTCTTTTTCTTTTTTTTTTTAGTGAGGTTATAGAGAGGCAGAGTTGCTTGAAATACAGGTTGATAATTTTGCCAGTAGAATTACACATCCAGAATTTCACAGTCAGTGAAGGCAACTGACGCGCATGAAGACAGATTCGTCTAAAGATCACGTCTTACAAACATTTGAGCTGCCGGAAGATGAAGTGCTGGAGACTGAGTGTGATCCTGGAGCTCACAGTAAAAAGCCTTCTAACATGGCTGCTTGTAATCCCTGCACGGGAAGGCTGAGTCAGGGGACTCGCGGCCTCACCGGAGAGCCAGTGAATGCCTAGGCTGCTCGAAGACGGTCCCAAAAGCAAAGTGCCTAGGCGTGACACCAGGAATTGTCTTCTGACTTCCACAGACACGTGAACACACGTGCATCCGTGCAGACATGAACAGACACCTTTACGTTTTTTGTCAAACTTGGTTTAAGAGCATTAACAACTCCTGTCTCTTCCGATGAGCGCCTTGTCTTTTTCTTACATTTTGATTTACTTGGCCCAAGTGCTCTCATCTTCCCCAGCACCTGGTCCAGCCTGCTGTCTGGCCTCGTGCTGTGCCCTTGTGCACCTCACCCAAGCAGCAGAGACGTGTGTCCAGCACTGCCCAGTCTCGGTGGATGATTGTGCTACCGAGTGGGCCATAGCGTTTGGTGACCCACACGCCCCTTCTATCACACTCTGATGTTGACCTGCGTTTGCTTCTCCTATCAGTTAGCAAGTGCCGTTTCTGTGGATGGGTTTCACCGGGGGCAGGAGTAGTTTGGGATGACCTTGTCCACCCACTGGAAGTCCTATGTTTGCTCGAACGCTTGAGGGCCGATCACATGGAGCCCTGTTGGCTGCGTGGCTGTGAATTTGTGCCTTATGTCTTTGACTACCCTTGAGTCTTGAAGCCTTTTTTCCTTCCTTCATCTCTGCTGCGTGCCTTTGTCATCCTTCCTTACAGAGCTCAAGATACAGACAGGCACAAAATGAAGTTACTCGTGTGTGTGTGTGTGTGTGTGTGTGTGTGTGTGTGTGTGTGTGTGTGTATGTGTGTGTGTGTGTGTGTAGGCCAGAGGTTTCTGCCCTGTGTCCTCCTCCGTTACTCTCCACCTTGTTTTTCAAGACAGCCTGGCTGGGCAGCAGGCTCCAAGAGCACCTGTCCCTAACTCCCCAACACCTGGATTCCAAGTGAAGGGCACAGAGGGGAGCACAGACTGAACCCAGACCCTCCTGCTTTAAGACAAACCCTTCACTGATGAAGCATCCCCCTGCTCCTAATTATTATTTCATATTATTCCACACTGAACTTATTGGTTGACAGATAAGAAAATGCTTAGAGAAATGTGGTACAGCCCAATCAGAAAACAAAATGATATGTTGTTTTTAAATTATAGGATCACAGATAAAACCAGAAGAATGGAAGACTTTTGGTATGTTTGCATATCAAAGTACTACTTCGCTTTTATGTTAGAATGTTAGAAACCCTTGGGAAAGCTTTTCAGAACTGGTGCAAATGTTATTCCTTGTCGGGAGCGAGGAAGGAGTGCCAGGTCTGCCTCTTGCTGGGCACTTGGGTGGGCCACGGGGCAGCTGTGCTTTGTGTAGCAGCTACTCCTGGCCACTGAAGTGAACACTCAGCCCATTCCCAAGAGGACACAGGCTGCTGGTCTCTGGTCTACACACTGCGAATTCCATTTTGAGGTGTCAGCAGACCTGATGTCAAATGTTCAGCAGAACTTTGATAGCCAGTCAGCATTGTAATTCATTACAAACCTGTTTTTTCTTGTGTGTCCCTTCTACAGTTAATGGAGGCAAAATAGATTGAAAACTCAGAGCGTGTTTTCACAGACGGTGGGGGTGGGGTCGGGGAAGAAGGCAGGGCTGTGAAGCAAGAGCTTACGTTCTTCCCTGAATCCTGGGCTCTGTCACACTTGAAGAGTGAGGGGGGCCAGGTATGCTACCCCAGGACCCTGACAGAAGTGGAGAAAGGCCAGGAAATCGGTAGGTGACACTAGGCGAGCACATGCTCAGTGCCAAGTTTCAGTGCTGCGCTAAGTTCTGCACCTTGTGTGGTTTAATCCCCAGGCAGTCCTACCCAACTCACAGGCTCGCAGGCCCGCAAGAGGCAGCTCGGGCAGGAAGCTGCCGTTGCCTCTGCTTTGCTGCTCCTTGGGGCTATCGAACGGTGTCTCCAGTCCACTCCTTTACCCACAGGTTACGCAGCCCCAAGTGCTTCCTGTCTTTAACAAGTGGAGAGAGGGCTCTGTTTGTGCCCAGCCTATTTCATAGGAGAACCAGGAAGGTACTTCCTGCAGTCTTGGGGAGCAGGGATCAGGGGTTTCTCTTCTGCTAAACTCAAGACGTTCCTTCCCCGTGCCAGGTTTATGGGTCCTCCTGGGCTCTGGGGAAACTGAAGACCCTCAGGAAGAGAGAGTGCCCCAGACCTGTGTGCATATTTGGGAAGAACTTGTTAGTGTGTGCAGCAGACACACCCTCACCCACAGCCACACATCCTGTGTTCACCTGTGTCTGAATCCCCTTGGTAGTCAAAGCTCAGGTTGAGGTGCTCACTGGCTGGAGGGGAGGCCAACCTCAGCAAATACTGGGTCCACCCGCCACCCTGTTCCCAGATAGGGGTGGCTCTGGCCCGTCGCTCCTGCTCTGTGTTACAGAATTTCCCCAGACATGAAAATCTCCACCTCTCCTCTGTGCGGAGCCAGATGGAAACACGGTGGGTCTCTTGAGATGGCGTCCCCTGGGGAATCAGCCAGCCCCCGCAGAGCCCTGGGTTGTGAGTTTTGCTTTGGCTGCTTCGGGTGGTCGAGGTCATGTGGCCTCGGGTGACCTCCGTCCTGAAGCCACTCGCAGGCAGAGGCGCCTTCAGCAACGCTGATTCTAATTAGTTGTCAGAATCATTCAGGTGCCCGGCGGGGCAGGTTGGTAAGTTCAGAGCCGTACAATGTGAGGGAGTGGAGGGCCGGAGCGTGATGGAAGAGGCGGGGCTCTCAGAGCCTCCAATGTGACCATGGAATCCTGACTAAGCATGCCGAGCACCCCACGTCGCAAAGCGCCTGTCACTCCAGAATCCCTGTTGGCCAGAGCTAGTTCTCCAAGCAGCGTCCCTGGGCAGTACTGAGAGGCCGGTGGCCAGGGACACGGGCAGCGGGTGTTTGCTCCAAGACCCAGGCCCCCTGCTTTCTGTGTTCTTTGTCTGCAAGACGGGGACTGTACTGTCATTTCATCCACATGCACAACTCTGTCCACTACTATTACTACTTATCCAGCCTCTCAACTGCTAAATCGTGTACATCCATGCACATCTGAAGTATGAATTCCAAGTTTTAAGAAGATTGGAACTAGGGACTATCCGAAGGAGAGACAGACACAGAGATCTTACCTTGGGGATCTCTGGCAGTTTCCAGTGTAGCCACCTGTCTTGTCAGCAAGCCACAGAGTCATGCTACAATTAAAATGTGACTTTGACTCAAGGGGCAAGACGGAAAAGTGAACGGTGGCAAGAATGCTCTTGTATTCATCCATCTTGGAGAGGACGGATGGAGAAGAAGGTGGAGTCGGATCATGTGTAGATATGACAGCGACATCACGCCTGCCTCCTGGATGTATGCTATAGAAAGAATGAAGGTGGTGGAGGGTCTCCCTCGGGAGAAAAGTGACAAGAAAGCCATACTGGTGGCTGAAACAGCGAGTGACCATCATCAGTTCATTGAACACAGTAAACAAACATGACTGAAGCTTTGGGTGTGAAATGAATGCTTTTTCCACAGATCACAAGCAGAGGACTGTAAACAAACAAATAAAAAGTAACCTGCTGTGAATCCCCATCCCCGAGGAGGTAAAAGGTCAGGAACCTTAGATTGGAAAGCGCGGGATAGGCTGGGCTATCGTGGTGTGTGTGTGTGTATGTGTGTGTGTGAGTGTGTGTGTGTGTGTGTGTGTGTCAGGAGGGAAGGCTTCCAGCCGTCCACTCTATCAGGGAGGCTTGCAGAAGAACCACACAGCAGAAAGGGAAGCCGCCTCACTGGCCCTCCCACCGACCTGCCCCAAGGGACTTCAGGGAATTCTGCTAGTGGCTTTTGCGGAGCCACACCCCCGCCTCCTGCCTCCCTCCCCCACAGCCGCCCCCGTTTCCACACCCCCTTCAGTGGTCGGGAGAGCTCCGTGCTCTTAGTAACCAGAGGACTTCTGACTGTAATCCTAGCACGTCATTTTGTTGAAGGCAAACACGTGGTTCAGAGAGAACTTATAAATCTCTCCTCCCAGCAAGATCGTCATGTTATCTGCTGGCAGGGAAAGCCTTGCTCTGAGCGGAGCTCCAGAAGCTGCTGAGCTGCCGAGAGAGGGGGAGAAAGAGGGAGAGAGAGAGAGAGAGAGAGAGAGAGAGAGAGAGAGAGAGAGAGAGAGAGAGAGAGAGATTAGATAACTTGGATAACGGTCTAGGCGCTCCTCCGGAGCCAGCTGAAGGGTGCCTGCTGCATCCAGGAGAAGGCAACAGAGGGTCTACTTTAGGGTGGCCAAGTGCTTACTTACCCTAAGCGAGAAAGTTCCAGCGAGCTAGGCGCCGGGAGAGGTTGGTGTGAGTCCCAGGCGCCCTAACGCCACCCCATTAGGGGTAAAGCCCCGCGTCGGCCGCGGTGGGTTCCCTGGAAGGCTGTAGTGGCCGATCTGATCCTCTGTCGCCCGCCCGGAGCCTGGAGCAAGCGATCCGCCGGAGGAGGGAGCTGGCGGCTGGCCGGGCTTGCAGGCGGCCGGCAGCCGGGTGGAGGGACCCGCCAGGGTCTGCGTGCACCGCCAGGGGTGTAGACCACCGCCCTCCCTCACCAGGAGCGGGATTGTCGCCCACGCCGACCTCCGCAAGTGCCCCGGGAGGACAGCAGCGAACCGAGGCCCCCTGCTAGCCGGGCAGGGTGCATCCGTCTCCCCGCAGCGCGTCTGGCTCTCCCCCAGCGCGTGCACAGGCGCGCGCGCACGCACGCACACACACACACACACACACACTCGTCCACACACGTGTGCGCTCCTCTGCTGCGGAGCCGCTGCAGTGGAAGGCAGGGCCGGGCTCGCTGGGTCTCTGAACACATCAATCACAGCCCGGGTCAGCCTGGGCCGCCCCTCCCCAACGCTCCCGGCGTCCCTGTGCTCGGCGCCAGCTGCCAGCCCCGGGACCTTTTCATCTCTTCCCTTTTGGCCAGAGGAGCCGAGTTCAGATCCGCCACTCCGCACCCGAGCTGACATACTGAACTCCATTTCCTCCTCTTAAATTTATTTCTCCTTCAGAGCCTCTCTCTTTTTTTTTAAACCCTCAGAATTTTTTTCTTACTCTTTAAAGTCAGAGTTCTCCCTTGACCCATCGCATAATAATATTTCCACGTTTGGAACGACTTGCATTTTCTCTTTTAAAGGAATCCAACCAAGAGCTATTTTTCTACTGGGCATTGCCTTTTGATTGCTTGCAAAAGTTTCGAATTATAAGCAACCGGACACGACCTGTGCTTTGAGAATTGTTGGCATCGTTTTTTCTTACTTTTTCTTTTTTTTTTTTTTTCTTTTTTACAAACAAGCTGTGCATCTCTTAAGAACATGCACTACTGCGTGCAAAGCGCCCTTCTGCTCCTGCATGTTTTCCCCGTGGCGCTCAGCCTGTCTACCTGCAGCACGCTCGATATGGATCAGTTCATGCGCAAGAGGATCGAGGCGATCCGAGGGCAGATCCTGAGCAAGCTGAAGCTCACCAGCCCCCCGGAAGACTACCCGGAGCCCGAGGAGGTGCCTCCGGAGGTCATTTCCATCTACAACAGTACCAGGGACCTTCTGCAGGAGAAGGCGAGCCGCAGGGCGGCCGCCTGCGAGCGGGAACGCAGCGAGGAGGAATACTACGCCAAGGAGGTCTACAAGATCGACATGTCGTCGCCCCACTACCCCTCGGAAAGTAAGTGCTGCCTGCTGTGCGCTCTCCCATCCCCGAGGGTGCTGGCCCAGAGCTCCGAACCACAGCGGCTCCACAGGTCCCTTGCCGTCCCTGTCCCCTCTGCCGGCCCCCCCTTCCTTCTTTCCAGGGGTGGACTTCAGAATGTTCCCTCTCGGCTTTATTTTTCTTCATCGCTCCCTTTCCCCCCAGCGCCTGAGCCCTTTTGAAGAGATTATGATCCTTTGCTTCTTCCTAGCTTTCTTTCCCCCTCCTGCAGCTCTTCTCTGTCAAACCCGCGGGCTCCCTGGCCCGGCAAACTTCAGCTGGGAGAATCTTGGCTGAGGATTTTTTTTAATCCACTGTTGGCTGCGGGACTGGTGCACAAAGTGTTAAAAAAAAAAAAGTGACTGGGTCCAGAAGGCACCCCTTTCCCTGTGGACTTATCAAGGGGGCTTTATAGCTCCCTCCCAGGAGAGTGTCCACAAGTACCTAAATCAACCCGGTTTTTTGGGGGGGGAGGAACCCCCCTTGGGAAACCTCTTCCTTCCTGGATGCCACTGTTGCCTTTGGGGTGCATTTATCTGCGAGGTGCAGCCCTTCAGGTAGAGTGGGAGGGAGGACCGCTAGGTTTCCAACGAGGGTGAGGAAGGTTTCGTTTTGCACTATTATTTTCTTTTTCCAGAATCCACCCAGGTCTAGGTCTGCCTGTCTTCCTAAAGTCGCCTGTGTGGAGCAGGTCTTTCTCCCGGGTTGGTTTAGTCTTTGATCTTTTTCAACCTGGGGTACTCTTTCATAAGCCGGCTATGGGGACTTGGGTGCATTCCGAAAGCCAAGACAGAGAAAGACAGCTGAGTTTCAAATTCTCCTTTCCCCCGACTTCCCCGACAGCAGAGCCCTCAGAGCAGCTGGCACACAGTACAGTAGCAAGCGACTGAAATGATTTACTGTGGCGTTCTTTGGGGGGAAGGGCGGAGGCTGTTAGAGCAGAGTTATTTCAGAGTTCCTTGGAGGAAAAAAAAAGGTAGCAGTAACAACATCCCCTGATACCTGAGAGGGTTAAACACCAGGAAGAAGTAAGAAAAAATAAAAGTCTTGGGCAGTTTGTGTATCCCAAGCCTGCCGTCCTACACTTTTCATTGGCTGATCATTTCTCCCCTCCCCCTTCCCATGCCCTATATCCGTGCAGCTGCCTTTGTGAAGTGTCCTGCCTAGATAGATAATACAGCCATCTTGGTAATTGTATCTCCGAAGTTATAATTGCAGGGTGGTGCTTTTTCTCTCTTAATATTTATTCTTAGTTTGACAAGCCATAGCTACGTGACTTGCCATGTCTTGTGCGCCCTGTCCTCGGAATGTCTGAGGAGCTGCGTCTATCCCAGGTCTTTCCGCACTCGCTCTTCTCTCTGCCGCGGCTCCTCCAGTTGTTTAATGGTCTCACAGATGCAGGCAGCCGCTGGCCGCAGGCCGCAGGAAGGTTTTATTATTTTCCTTAGGGCAGGATCCACACCCCCCGCCCTGGTAGTTCCCCCTGGGAGTAAAGCTGTCTCTCTGGGGTGGAGCCACAGGATGTGAGGGAGGAGAGTTCACTGTCACTTGTCTAGAGCCAGCTGAGGACTGAGCAAGGAGTTTCAGTTTGTCTCTAGCACGAGTGTGCATTCCCTTGAGCTCTGGGCACACAGGCAGGTAGATTACGTAGCACCGACTTGCTCATCCTGCAGTGCCCACGTGCGGATGCAAAGAAACTGCCTGGTTCAGGAGATCTCCTCTCCTGTTGCATAGGGTGGAGGGCCCAGCTTTCCCAAGGGACCCTTCCTTCTTTGTTCTGTGGGGGTGGGGGTGGGGGGAGACACTACAGCCGTGATGAGCAAAGACTGTGGAACCCAGGACCATAGTGCCGAGCACAGTTGAGACGCTGGCAGACAGATTCATAGTAAGATAAGTGTAGATGCTCTCAGACGCTCCCTCCCCACGCTCCGTATGAATCCAAACCCCCTCCGATAAATCTAGGAGGAACAATTATGCTCTCAGCTCTCCGTTCAGAGAACACAAGTCTGTGCTCCGTGGAGAAACTCGGAAGCAGAAAGCCACAGTCATGGTGGATTCCAGCCTACTGGGCAGGTCTGTGGATAATTTTATAGCAAGTAGGTTAGCTACTTTTCCAGAACTATCTGAGGGGATATAGCGAGCTCTTCAAAGAGGAAAAAAAAAATCATCCCACCAAATTTTTGCAAACAAAATGAAAGTTCAGTACCAGCTTGCTAATGTATCAACCTTCCTTCCTCAGCCCTTTTCTACCTAACTTTCAGCTGAACTGTCTTTGGGAGAGCGTGTGCCTGACATTTCTTGCAACGATTCCGGAGAGGGTCATAAGTCCCAGAGAGAAAAGGCATGGGAAACATCACTGGTTCATTTTTTTTTTTTAACCACCAACTTATTAGTGTTCAGGGAGTGACTTCAACTCAAGTATTGCAAATATGCCCTAATTATACTCAGTGAGTTATATATCACTGCAGATGGCTGATATAGTCCGTGGTGGGACGTTTTATAAAGTTCAGACTAAATATTTTTAGCAATGTGGATATTTAAAAGGAAAAATACAAGAGATATTGTATATGCCCTCAGGCCTATTTTGTATTAAATATTATCCTTGGCCAAGTGTGCATATAAAAGTAAATATGAATAGAGCTGGCCAGGTGCCAAACTCTGAGTACAAATTTTAGTCAAGAATGTATTTCGGGGATATAAATAATACTGTGTCAACATTTAAAGAATGGGCCTGATTAGTTTTGAATTTATTCATATTGATCTTTTCAAGGGCTGTTAGTTTAAGGCTCAAAGCAGAGTCATGTTAAAGGTTACTGATAACTCGCCCTGTGGGAATTAGGAGACTTGGAATAGCTTGACAGTCCCTTTGAACTTCGAGAAGTGTCTACTCAAAAGGTTTTAGAAATCTACAGTGTTTCTATTAAATCAAAAATAATTCACATTGACATCGAAACCCACAGAGGTGTGGACAATTTAAAAATAAAAAGGAGACAGACTCGGAGCCCCATTATTTTTTCTTTCCTGCCTGTTTGAACCCTGGAGCTTTGCTGCGGGCTAGGCAGCACCCCCACCCTTGCGCTGCGTCCCCAGCCCTTGTTTTGCTGAGGTAGCAGTCACTGTGCAACCGGTGGACCGTGAACTTGTGATCTTCTTGCCTGGGCCTCCCTAGGATTGTAGCATTAGGTGGGCACAGCGGCTGGTACTCTTTCCTTTTCCTTTAACCTGCATTCAGCTCCTCTCCCCCTTCGCACCCCCTCTGCTGAGAATCTTGGCAATGTCCGGTGACGTTCTTGGTCGTCACCGTGAGGTAGAGGATGTGCTGTGGAGTTCACGGAAGGTTGTCTCTAACCACATTCTATAGTGGACAAGGCAGCCCAAACCCTTCCCCACATACTAGACGACCCAGCCTCACATGTCAGGGTGGGAAGCCCTCCTAACTTGGCTTTCGAATTCTGTTCATGGGATTATTTCAAAAGCAGACACAGCAATAAAATAGTTTTGTGATTAATGGCTATCAAAATAAAAGCCAGTTCAGGATGCTCTCTTCACTAGATGAAACGTGGCTTGGGCTATTTTATACGGCACCTGCTCAGTTATGATGAGCTTAAAGCTCCTAAACTAAAGTCATCAAAACTTCCCATTCATCCAAGTTTAGTAAGGGGTGGGGCCGCCATCCACTGGTAGCATTGTCAGCTGTAGCAGGGCGCCGGTCAGCACATAGGAATTATCTCAGATTTTTCCTTTCAAGTAAAGCAAGTAGTCCACGTTCACAGAAAGTGGAATCTTCAATCTAGGCAGAAGACAAGTAAATAATCGCACTGGTTTATTCTAGTCCACGGAGTTAGACACAGCCTGGAACTGTGAGCCTTCCTTTCTAATTCTTTTTCACAGGAAGCCTGCACACTTAATACCAAAGCAATTCTCCTTTCCGAGTTCCCCTGTAATTTTCCAAGTGAAATTGTGGAATGTAGAATGAATACCAATGACAATATGGTTTTCAGGAATGTGGCTTAGTATTCTATTCATGAATGTGTGGTTCTTAATAGAGATTGCTGTCTGTTGGACCAAGCACCCCATGAAGGAATATATTAGCAGAGCACAGTAGTAGTGATTTTTGCTTTAATGTTTTTATCTTGTACATCTTTGTGTGTGTGTATATGCGCGTGTGTATGCATGTGTCTCAGAGGGCACTTTATGTGCTTATAGAGGCCCAAGGGTGACTTCAAGAATCATCCTAGATTGCTTCTACCTCTTTCCTCCTTTTTGCTTAGCTCTGAGATTTTCCAGGCTCTGCCTTCTAGAACCAGAAGTGCAGGCTGGTGTCATTTTTGCTTGATGTTTTTACATGGGATCTGGGATCCGAACTCATATCCTTTTGCTTGGGAGGTAGTGTCTTAACTCCTGAGCCATCTCTCCAACCCTATCTTGTGTCCTGAAAGATTATGTGTCTATTCATGTGTGTGTGTATATGTGTGTGTGTGTGTGTGTGTGTGAGAGAGAGAGAGAGAGAGAGAGAGAGAGAGAGAGATTAAGACAGGTGTGAATCTCTTCATTTCCAGAATGTTTAAATTATTAATATATAACAGACCAAACTTTAATTCTCTGTTTTATTACATCATGACCTCTACTAGTTCCTAGTACCTGACTATGATTACAGGTAGTACTTTAGGATTTCTTCCTTTTTTTTTTTTTTCCTTTGCAGATCTTTGCCAGCTAATGGGGGACCTGTTAACGTAAAGTTTATATAGCCAGAGACCTTGAGGTCTGAGGGAGGTGTTAAGTGGGATCCACCCAATCTCCCTGAAAGAAACCTGGGGTCCTCTGTGTCTGCTGGTTGCCCCCCCCCGCGGCCCATGCAGGGAGCTGCACTTTTTGCCCGATGCCTTCTCTCCGGTGCAGGCGCTGATGTCACCAGCTCCCAGTGTCCTCTGCAGGGAGATATGAAAGAATGACAAATCACTTTCCTAGAGGAAATGGAGATGTGAAAAACGGGCTAATGACTCACTGTTGAACCTCCATCAAATCTGGGTTAGAATTGAGGAGGCCATTCCAGAGATTGCAACACACACACACACACACACACACACACACACACACACACACACAGGCCTGCCGTTTCAGAAGGTTCCAGAAGAGAGAGTAGGTTAGCCTGGCCCTGGGAGAAGCATGCAGGCTACCCAGGGGAGGGACTCGCGACCCCAGTCGGCACTCGCCACCCAGCTCTTTCTCTGGGATCAAGACGAGGCGAGCAGCCAGCAAAGGTAGACTTGGGGCGACTCTCTGGTCTGTCTCCCAGCATTTCCCGTCCAGGGAGAACCAGAGAGAGGAAGTGGATTTGCCAGATGTGCAGGATCTGCTGAGTGTCCTGTTAAAGGGCAGGATCCACTTTGCATATTCTGAGCCATGAGAAGTGGCTTTAACTGAGATAAACAAACATCTCCACGGCCGTTTTCAAAAGCATAGGTTTGCTTTGCTTTGTTTTCCTTTTCGAAGATCTTTTAAACAAAGGTAGGTTTTGTGCCCCAGAATTCAGTGTTCTCAGGTATTTTATTTTAGATTTAATAGCACGTTGGGGATTCTCAGACGGGCATGTTTAGCTGCAAAGGCTTCTTTTGCCATTTCTTTAGAAGAAACTTGCATCTGGCTGTGACCAGGCAGCTCTTGGTGGTTGGTTGTTGTGTTTCTTTTTGAGCCGGTGATAGGGAGAGGTGGGTGTTTGGCTGTTCCGCCTCTCATAGCCGAGCTGCCTGGCTTGTCTGCGTGGCCTTGACTCTACTTCCACCCCCCACTCCCCCCACACCTTGACCTCTTGCTCTTCTTCCAAATTGCCTTTTCCCTCTCAGATCTCATACCAAGATGGCCAAGTGCTCGTCCCCCTGGGAGTCTGCTGAGTGGGTGGGAGATAGTGACTCTGACCTGAAGACCCGCCGCCTTCATTGGGACCACCTGCGCCCTTAGCCTGTGCACGAGCCCGGTGTAGCTGCCCCTTGCTCTCAGGGGTCTTCGCCTGCTGTTATTCATGGAGCTACAAACAAGATGGACTTGGAACCACCATGTGACTCAGTGCGACTTAAAAGGAAGCGTCGTCCCGGTTGTTATTAACATATCCCTGGTTACAAGACGTGATCTGGATTTCAGAGGACTTGAGACAGGGTGGCCCGAGGGACACTGCCACTAATCTGTGAAGCCTTGGCCTGTCCATGTCACCCTAGATTCCACCCAAAGGACCCGGCTCCTTGCTCACTCCTGATTGTTCCGTAGGTGGATTTTGTGGCTTAGGGCCCAGAGACGAGCAGGGCAGGTCGCCTACGGTAGGAGAAGGCCCCGAACACTTGGTGACTTCCTGGGTCCAGCTGTTAGCGTCAGGAATCTCGTAAGGCTGATGCCTCCCCTCCTCTTACTAACACTAAACTCTCACGACGCAGCCCTATTGGCGTTCAGAAGGAGCGCCTTAGATTCACGTCTCCTGGGCCTCCCTGTGTGAGGTTTCTTTGGATGATTGGTCTTGTGACCGCTTGAAGATCCTTCTAGACTTGGGAAGGTGCTGCCTCTTTAGGAGACCTTTGATTTTCCTGGACACATTTAACTGGCTCGTCCTTTGCACACCAGAATTTCGACGGCAGTGAGAACACAGTCTGCCCTGCTCTGGGCTGTCTGTTCTACAAGAAGCCTAACTTCTCTCTATTCTTACAGAACCCGATGCACTGGCTTCTTTCCATCTAGTTCAGTGTAGAGTAGGATAGAGCCAACGCCAGGCTCTGCCTGTACCAGGAGTAGTGGAGATGAAACCTTCTTATCTTCTCCATCAGGGGAGACGGGCCTGATGGTGTCCCCAAGCTGAGGTGCACAGGCAGTGTCCGGGCAGTGATTGGAGGGATGGGGATGTGGCTGGCCGTGACAGTGTATATCAGGCGTGGCTTTGATACTTAACACATGTGCTCACTTTGCGTCGCATCCCGCTGTGAGGCCGGCCTAGGGATGTTGATGTCTGAAGGCATGGGTACCACTCCACGAGTAGTGGGTTATAGAGCTCAAAGAGTTTCCATTCCTGATGAGAATAGAGACCCTAATATAGAACCCATGAAACGGGCAGCGTGACCTTTGTTCGTTCGGGAGAATCTAGGCTCTGAATGTGCTACCCAGAGTTCCATCTGGAATCCTATCTGTAGACCAGGTGGCCCCGGCCCTCCCCATTCTCTGTCTATGCCCACCTTCCCTGGGCTGTTCTTGACGGGAAGGTCACTGGAGTCCAGGCACATGCGGGTAATGACTGTCCCCTCCTGAGAAGAAGTGTATTTGCAAGCTCGGAGTCTTTCCTGAAAAAGCAAATACCCCTGGGAGAATTTGTCCAAAGCTGGGGTCTTTCTTTCTTGCCATGAATAAGTTTAGCCTTAAGCTCTGCGCTTGGGTGGATAAGGAAGTGGTGATTTATCAAGACTGTGGTTTTGATCTTTTATTGTGGTCACTTTGTTTTTCCACAAATGTTTGATACACTTGATGGACAGGGCATTTCCCTCGCCTCTTTCTGGGGATGGATGGTATTATCTGATGAGTATAAGCTTTGAAGCTAGCCAAACCCAGTAAGTATCAGTACAGGACAGAGAGTAGATGACCAAACCTGGGGTGGGGAGGTAGGTGGCAGACAGGGAGGCCCTGTCACTTCAAACCCTCTGACATCCCGTTTTGGCTCTACCATTATTGGATTTGGAGCCAGCCAGGATCTCAGCTTCTTCTTTTGCTGCCTCAGAGCAAACAGAGCCGCTTGCTGGCGCTGTGGTTCACAGGTGATGGCATGAGGCGGCGTTGAGAAGGAAGGCAGAGCGCGGGCATGTGGAGGGAGGCGGGAGGGCTCGGTCACGCCGCCGTGGTTAACCGGAGTAGATCTTGCACTTTGGCGCTCGGCTCTGGCCCTGTAGTATCTTGGCTGTCGGATACTCATGCTGACACCAGGGAAGGACTTGAGGGAGAGGAAGCTGCAGAGAGGACAGAAAGGGATGCTCAGGATGGAGGTGCAGAGATGTACTCATGAGCTCTGATGCTCCGGGTCTCTGGTCACTGTGGGTCTCTGGGCTAGCCTGGGCAACCCAGGAGCACCACTCGCCCAGGAGCAGCAAGCTCTTCTGTTGGAGAAGAATCGAGTAGACTGGATTTGGGTCTTCTGTGTAGAAAAGGAGAAGCTTTGGGTTGCCAGCAGAGCCGTGCCCTGTAAGTCACTGCCAGCCCTCCATTGTCTCGGGCGAGCCCTGGGATTCGTTAAGTGTGCTAAGTCAGCCATGCTTGGCTTAGATTTGCCTCCAGCCACAATGACGGGAGAAGGCGAAGGCAGATGGAAAATGCTCTCTGTGTGCTGTGAAGCCCAAACCTTCTGAAAATAGTTTGAGCCTTTCCAAGCCTGGGAAGGCAGCCGCGCCCCCCTCCCCCTTAGCAGCTCCATGCAGCTCCCTCCATTCCTGGGGAGGAGGGCTCTGTCCCCCAGCTTTCCCGGCTCTGTCCCCCAGCTTTCCCGGCTCCTTCCATGTTAGCAATTAAGGGAGGCAGGTTGTTCCTCAAGAGGAGACTCCCCCACTTCTGAAAGTGCAGTTGCCAGGCAGCGGCTGTGTGGGAGCAGCTAGCCCTGTGGAGTAGTTCACTGCAGGACGTTCTTCGTCTTTCCAGGCTCAGGGAAAGAAATGGAAAAACGCTGCGACTTAGATCCTGGCTCTGTAGGAGTGGTTTTCCCTATCGAGTCCCCAGCACACGGACCCCCTCCCAACCCCATCTTGACAGGCCAGTTCACAGATCCCATTCGTAACTTCTGACTGCTAGAAGAACCCGCTTGCCTTCTGTCCCCCACGCAGAGTTAAGCTCTAAATATTGCCCTGAAGCAGTGCAGCTCCGCCAGCCTTAACATATCTCTGAGCAAAAAAGCAAGTGGGTAGTTGTGTATGTGTGTGTGTGTGTGTGTGTGTGTCGCTGAAAAACACACAACCAAACAACTCAGGAGATGAAGGGTTTATTTTTGGCTTTGCAGGTACAGTTGCAGTTCATCACTGTGACAGGAGAGTTCATGCCCACACCAGGAGCTAGAGAACTGCCCACACTGTATTCACCCAAAGAGCTGGGAGAGGGACGTACACTCTTGCTTGCTGGTGTGCCTGTGTGGCCAGCTCTTGAACCAGTCCTCTCCATCTTACCCACCTGCTGAAGAAATGGTCTGGATCGTCCCGCTATCGATGTAGATAGGTTCTCATGGGTTAGCTCAGAGTTTACCGTAACTACGTAGTTCTTTCCATGGACGCCTCAAGGCTTAGCTCTCAGGGATCATCAGGTCGATACCTGTAGCCATCTGGCAGGAGGCTTGAGATATTTTTTGTCGACAGCATGTAAGTGGGAGTACACTAGGAGGTGGGATTTGACTTCTAAGCTTTGGATTCATTTCAGTGCTTTGGTCATTTCATTGTTTCTCAGACCAAGTACAAAGTTGATAACAGAAATCAGTTCTGTCTAGAGCAGGCGTAATGGCAACTTTTGTCCCTTCTCCCACAGGGACGTTCTTTCCCAGGTGGCCACTTCCATCCGTCTCCATGGTTGGGTCTCACTGCCTCTTGTGTCTCTAGGCCTTGACAGACACACCGATAGATCCCCTCTACTTTCCGAGGAACTCACAGAACTAAGCTGCCGGTTCAGAAAGTTCTGATGAGCATGCACTCTGCATTTGCTGGGCTGGGGGGGGTCGTCTTCACAGAGGAAGACCACTTGCTGGTGCAACTGTTCCTGGATAGTCGCTTAGGTTTTCTCTGGTTAAATCATTCTGCGTCTGAGCACTTTTCTTGCCAGGCCGGGCTGTGGACTAAGCACAGGAGGAGAAGGAGTGGCTCTAGAGGCTTGGTGTTCCTCGGAGTGGTCAGGGGTCCGCGGCTCAAGTATAGCCTTCATCTCCGCTGCCGAAGCCTCAGCCCCAGGTGCAGAAATTGAGCCACACCATGGTGATAAGAACGTGAGGGGCAGAAGCTTCATTCTTGCTGGAATGCCTGCGTGTCCGTGTATCTGGGCGATGAAACATCTCCCGCCGTCTCCTCCACCTGCCCAGCTCCCACTTGCCATGAGCTGGTTCTTCCCTTAACAGTTGATAATCTCCCCCAGGCTCGCTCCGGGGGTTCTCTAACTAAATAATTCTTCGTGGATGCGATACCTGTATCCCACCGGCACGCATCTAACTGCATCCAACTGGACTCTCCAAGGACCAGTTGAGCTTGTAGTTTAGGACTGAGAAGAAACAGAGCATCCACTTGTGGAGCTGCTCTCATCCCAAGAGAGATGCGGTGCATGTTTCGCAGGAGGATTGGGCAGGAACTAATTTTGATCTGAAGTTTACCGGGACTTTTTTTTTTTTTAACGGTGGTTAACTATGCTTCTTAATAAACTCGACCCAACATTTCCGACCGTCTCTGAAGCACCCGTGTGAGATGCTCTCGACCTTCTGGCCACAATGCAGACTTCCAGAGCTCTTACCTCTTCACTGTGTGTGATAATCCAGAAGATGGAGATCAAAGCTTGGGAAACGGATTCCCCTTGGGGCTCTGGGACTTAGTAAAACATGAACCCCACCGGTCCAGCTCCCTGTGACTTAGAGACTCTTCCCAAAACCCCCAGGTATGAAGAAGGATCCATCCAGATGGATCAAGTGGAAATGAATTCTTTCTAAGTTATCACAGCTCTGCTTTGTTGCTTTCTGTCTTTGTTCCCCTATGCTTTTATACTTGACGTCATAGTCACACACATAGTTACTTTGCAAATCACCTAGGCAAATTTTTAATTTTAATTCTGAGATTGTTTTTATTTCATGACTTGTATAACCCGAAGTCTCTATTATCAACTCATGGTGGCCCAAATTCTTCAAAAAGTATCAACTCTATGACAATAAGTATCTCAGAGCTTCAGTTGTGTTGTATATGTCACAAAGTATTTCACCTGTATCCAGAAATTCCTGGATCTGACAACAAAATGTGTCCATACCCCAGGACCAAGTCAACAGTGGAGGAGATTAAATATTGATTAATTAAATTCTCAGCTTTGCTGTGTGTAGTGTCAGAAGTCAGAGGTAGATCATTACACTTCCACCTGGTGAGTCATCTCCACACTTACCGTGTTAAACAATCCCGACCTTCCTTTCCTTTGGTCCTGCTGAAAAACAAAAACAAGAAGCAACAAAACAGAAAGTCAAGAGCCGGGGAAGATTTTAATATTTTCCACTTTACAGAGAGAAAGCAATCCACAGGTGCGTAGTAACACATGCTTATTACGTTATCTTCCTTGTTCTACCCAGGTCGTGGTGACCTTGGGTAGTGGTGGGAACCTGAATTACAGGGACCATTCTGTTCCTGTTTTGTACCTCTGCTTACACTGGCCTGAAGAGGCCGTTTCCCCAGAGCAGGACTCAGATCCCCCTAAGACATGCACAGGGCCCTAGTTTTCAGAAGGAAGTATTGCTATTGCTAACCAACTAGCTTGCTTGGCACACCCTGCCCATCTCCGATGATATTCCTGGAGAGATTGGTATTTACGATAGCATTCAGCAGTCTTTTGGAAAGGTCAGAGATGAAGGAGAAAGCTGTGTTTGACTTGCTAATCTTGCGGCAAGCACTTTCTACCCGGGGTAGCTTCCCGCCCGGGGTGGCTTCCCCGTCTTGGCTGGCTGGTTTCTTTGAGGGAATATGCTCTCTATCAGACAGTGGAGAAAGTTCTTAAAATAAACAGCGTGGTTGCTTACTGGGAGGACATGCGGGTGCAGTTGTCAGCTGGAAGCAGCATATGGTAGCAACCTGATAGCAACACGTGCTTCCAGAAGGTCAGCCCCGGCTTCCATCTCCCCTGCCACGCTGGCCGCAGCGCCCGCCTCTGAACTAAAGTGTCAGTGACTGGCAAGTGCCATCTATACACGTGACCATCTGTCTCTGGGGTCTCTCGGTGGGTCGAACGTTGGAGATGATCAGTTGCAGGGTGTAGGAAAAAAACATCTGAATCTTTTTTTAGTAAGTTGGTGGGAAGAGGTGGGAAGAGATGGCTCAGGGATCAAAGCCTTTGCAATCAGCAGCGGGACCTGAGTTCGGATCTCCAGATTGGGGACGTGGCAGAATTACTTCTAGAAAGTAGGGTCCACGTAAACAAAACGAGTGTGGGTTTAGAATCTATGTAGGGAGCTAGGAAAGAATTGTGTCCTGGCTGGGCCCAAGGTGTGGGCAGCATTTCTTTTATCCTGTGGAGAGGGTGTCTGATACTATGTGTCTTCATTGAGTTTTATCTGTCAGCCTCTTTTCAATACAGCATCTCATTCTGCTGTGATAGAAACTCCAAAAGTAGCAGATTTACCTTATCATGTGCACACAGAGGCCCGGCTAAACTCAGGGGCCCGCAGACTCATGGGAAATCAGAGACAGAAGAGGGACATCTTCTCAGGCAAAAATCTCGTCACACAAAGGAAAACTTCTGAACAAACTCCCAGCAATACTTTTTCCTCTCCTTTGAGTTTGCTTTTAATAACGTCTATGAAATTTGTTCTCTGACAATTTCAAATGTATATATAATGGATTAGATTTTTCTTTTTCTTTGTTAGTACTATTTTCCTCTCTGCAAATAATGTAATATCCAAATCTGATTGCTATAGAAAAATATGAAATGTGTGGGATATCAGGACTGCCTGGATTTCAAGGAATACAAAGTGAATCAATTCCCAGGAATGCTAGTCTTTAAAACAATAGATGCATAACATTGGAGTAATACACACTTGTATTTTCTGACTCACTGGGAAAAGAGTTTCCATACACAAGTTAAAATAATGACAGAAGGTTTTAGAAACACTGTGCTCTAAGTCAGTCAAATGAAAACCCAAGAGTAGTCTGTTTTAGGTCAGAGAAGGTCAAGACATTTATTATTATTATTATTATTATTATTATTATTATTCACCTTTAATATAATTCAAGGTATTTGTTTTTCTCATTTTGAAATGGGAAATGTACATCAAATTGTACATTGAATGCATGAACTGTTATCTTAATGCCAGAGTATGTTAAAGGACCAAGGGCTTTGAGGAGTAAGATCTTAGTGGCTAGTCCTAGTCCTGTGTAGACAGGACCTGCTGTCTCCCGAGAATGGTAAGAACAGTCAGCAAGTCCCTGTGCTATCTGGATTCTTAGTATAGTCCTGGGCCGGGCCCCTCCTTGTGGAAATAGCTAATGCCTGCTTTTTAAAACTCGCAGCTGTCTGCCCGGGTATAGCAGCACCGTTTGGCTCAGCGGGCAGCCTGTGCCTGAGACAGTCCCAGGTGCTTTGTGGGTACCTTGGTGAGTACTTGTGCGCTTTCTTCCTCCTCCCATCCAGCCACACCAAGCCTCTCCTGTCTGTCTCCGTCCGGGTCCTTGTCACAGACAACATGGGATTTGCAAACGCAGCTCATAGCAGGTCACCTGTGAAGGTCCTTGGAACTGTCTAGTGGATCCATGAGGAGCTTAGAAGGAACACACAAGGTTTCATCTCCTGGGCGTGAGGTGTGTGGGGGCCACAGAGGGCCACAGAGAGTCACCTCCTGACCCTCCCAAGCTCACTTTCTTCAGGGTTGACCAGTGTGCTCCTGCACCTCACAAGCAGGTCCTTTTTCTAGATTCTAGAGTGTCTGGATTCCTATTCTGGGCACACAGTAGTCACTCACTTAACACGCCTTATACGAACAAAAGGGACGGGAGGAGATTTCTGTCTGTTCAGCTCTAGAAGGAGAGCCATGTGTCCTCACCATATTCGACCTTCACTGTGACAAGGACATGATCCTGGGCTAGACTCTCAGCCAACAGAGACTTGCCCCTCAACTCACATCGTTTACCCCGGTCTCTCTGCCAACTAGTGGTTTGCCCCTTGCTCAGATTACAGGTTAGACCTCACGGCACTGAGACTGTGGATCTCTGCCACTTTTTGACTGGAGGCATCAAGTGATTCCCCAGCACTTAGTGTGTGCGTGTGTGTGTGTGTGTGTGTGTGTGTGTGTGTGTGTGTGTGTGTCCAGAGCAGTGGACCGGGCTGCAGCCATCATGCCAGCCCTGGAGGTCAGCCAGGGTGTCCCTCCACCACACACGGGGAGAAAGGAGACAGAGGTAGAGTCCTGGCTTTGGATCACTGTTTGTCTCTGAGGCCCTAACCAAGTTTAGATCAGACTCTAAGTGCAGGGCTGTTACTGGCCCGACGGGCACACCTGAGCCAGGTTTAGCCCTTAATAAACCAATAAAAAAAATCAAATTGACAATGGCAAACAGAAAAAAGGAAATTTCTTCAATGTGGCAATATTTAGGGAAGAGGAGTATTCTATTTTTAAAGTCTGTCTTCGAGCTACTGATGTGAAAGTTAGATTTAAGTAGGAAAAGGACGGTATAGAGCTGAGCAGGTCTGCGCAGGCGTGACTTCACCTGTGGCTGAGTGGTGGGCACAGTCTCTCCTGTGGGGCGTGACTCCACCTGTGGCTGAGTGGTGGGCACAGTCTCTCCGGTGGGGGTACACGGGTTAGCCTAACTGTATGAGTATTCTTTCTAGGAGACAAATTTTTCCCCATCCTCTTCCTTCCCCTCCTCCTCTTCTTCCTCCTCTGCCTCTTGCTTCTTTTCTTCTGGCTGGCACTAGATCTGGTGGATTTTGGTACTCAGTACTCCTTCCCTCTGTTCCTAGTGTGAGATTCCTAGGGGAAACTCCAATTTATCTGCACCCATTATTTTGACAGTGTATAGCCAGTGTGTGTGTGTGTGTGTGTGTGTGTGTGTGTGTGTGTGTGTGTGTGTGTGTCTTGGGGTGGGGGTGCCATCTGCTTATAGGAGGAAGTTCTGGGTGGCCACAAGGGAGTTGGTCTTACTGCCTGGACCCCAGCACAGACCACCCATCTTCTTCTGTGAGTTTCCATGCTCACCCTCGGTTCTTGGGAGTCAACCTTCGCTTGGTTATAGTGGTTGAAGCTGAGGTTTCTAGAAAAACAATAGCGATACTATTGAGAGTTTACATTTGCACATCGACTTCAGTGTAGACGACCTGGAGGTGACCAGAGGCTACAATGATCATGCAACCCAAGTGTCGGCCTTGCTCCGAAAGCCGTCTTGGTGACAGACTGGGTTTTGTTCCCAAGATCTGGACCTTTGCTGTGCTTGCTAAGTTGAAGCGTTAACTGCATGGCCTCTCTGCACTCACTGACGACTCTTTGGAAGGAACTAGGAAAAGGCAACTCTGCAGAATCTCTTCTGCGCTCCTTTCATCCCCATCCTGCCCAGATGAGGCAGGGCCGACTGTCTTTTCCCAGAGGTCACTTCCTTGTCAGCTCTGACCTCAGGTGTCCCCCTTTTCCCCCACCAGCCTCTGGACCTGCTTCCCTGGTGCCCCCCCTTCCTCTCCCCTTTGCCTTCCCCTAAGCCCAGAGGGGGCTCTCTAGTATCCTGCTTTGGACTGCTTGCTTTTTCACCACTCCCCCCCCCACCAGCCAGCCAGCAGGGTGGGACGCTCTTCCAGTCCAGTCCCTGAGGGTTTTTCTCCTGGGACACTTCTGACCCAGGGTGAGGTCTGTGTCCACCGCTGGGGCATCCCTGAGGGTGGCAGAGAGGACGTAGGCTGCACGGGGCTTTCAGGCGTAGAGGGCTGTTCTACGGGCAGTCGCTGCTGAGCAAGACCCGCAGGTGGGACTAGGAAGGTCAGTCAGTAAGTTCAGCTGTCCTTGCAGTTAAAAAAGGCCCTGAACGAAGTCTGCAGCACATAAGCAGCCAGGCACAGTGTGTGCTTGATGTGCCGGCGCTCGGGAGACTGAGAGCAGAGGCTTTGAGACTCGAGGACCAGTGTTGCCTCATTGGTGAACTGCCCGTCAGTGGGATTGTTTAAAAGAGGTGTTCCTAGGGGTCACGCCAAGATTGTCCTCTGGTCTACACACACGTACGCACGCGCGCGCGCACACACACACATCATATTTGCATGCACAGTACACACACGCACACGCATGTATACACACGCTCCCACGCCACATACACATTCATTTGTGGGCACCTACACATACAATACACATACTTCATGCATAGTCATACACAGGTACCTACATATACAACACACAACACAACATGGACATCCCCACATACCACATACATGTTCGTACATGTGCACCTGTCTGTGCAGTATACACTTATTACATACACTACATGTTCATACGTGTGCACCTACCTCCATGTGCAGCACCCACACGACACGTGCATACACAAGTACACACTATAGACACCGTTACAAACACACCACACATGAACATGCCCATGCAGTGTACATATTCATACAATGCATCTGTGCATCTAACACATACATACATGCACACGTGTACACACATTTTGAAAGACTTCTCACTTCGCTGTTTTTTTTTTTTTTTTTTTTGTCTCTGTTCTTAGAAATAGTAATTGAGTAAAAATGTAACGAGCGGCTGCCAGGGGCAAGCATCCAGGTTGGGGGGAATTTCTCCGTGCCGAGTGCGATTCTGAGTACTGGTTGAGCGGCAGCCGCCCGTGCCAGCAGCTCGAAGGCCATCCCGTCACCTTGCGTGACCCTCCTCTCCACTCGGGGCGATGCTGGGAGTGCCAGAAGCCACAGAGTCTGGGGCACCTCCCTTTTCTTTCTCCACTCCGAATGTTGGTGACAGCTTGGATCTGATGAGGGGCTGACCCCCTGATGACCCTCTGCTGCAGATAGAAAGCCCTGAGCCCCACTGCTCCACTGCTCATAGACGACAGGGCTGCCAGGCGCATCTTTCTCTGCGTAAATTCGGTTTTTTTCTGATAATCCATGAAAGTGAGGTTTGCCTGCCTAAGGGTTTCCTAGGAAGAGCCTAGATTCCTGCAGGCAGGTCCTGGCTGCTGCCCAGTTACATGTGTCCAAGGGTAGTTATAATTGTGGCCCAACACCAAATTGTGATCTTAAAGCATTAGGAGGAGATATATTGTAATTTTTTTTGTAGTTGTTGTTACTGGATTGTGTGGTTCTCAAGTGTGAACTTTGTAGATTGAAAATGTTGCATCGTGATGTCCACACGTCAGACACACTTGGTTCCAGAGGTAGTTGCATCTGATCGTGCATGTCTGTCACCTTAGCCCTTGGGAGACCACAGCAGGAGAATAGCAAGTTGGGGGCCACTTTGGGCTATGTCACTAGCCCCTGTATTAAAAGAAAAAGAATTTAGCATTCTAGAGCTTCGTAACCAATAAAGGCCACCAGCAGTCGCTCTGTAAATGCCTGCAGTAAGTCACAAAGCTGAGTGCACTTGAGGGTGCACTGGAGCTTTTGAGTGGCTTCACTGGATTTAAAGATGGCACTCAAGGGTGGCATGTCTTTGTTCCTCCCAAAGTGGACCTGCTGAATCAGAACCGCTGCGGTGGGTGGGGGAACTAGGAATGTGTTTACATTGTAAACAGATTCCGCAGGTGCTTCTGACCTCATTGCGGGTGACAGCTGATACTCTGATGAGTCCACATGGGGGACTCCAAATCCACAGCTAGAGCAGAGCTTTTGCCCTGAGCTCCCCATTTCCCCAAGTGCACACCAAACTGAGGCAGACCTGTTACAGTATCAGACAGACCCCCTGCTTTCTTGGAGGGGAGCCGGGAGTGTTTGAAGATGTAAATTATTCCCTTAGGATTGGCAGTAGGTGTCCGGCCCCTCCAGCCCCTTCACTCACGTGGCTCCAACTAGATGATTGTGGGGGGCCCAAGGAGATTCTTGAAGCTGGTGCTCCGTGTACGTGGGATCTGTAATGTGTAAGTTAGCGTGACTCCTCTGGGAACTGTTTGATCAAACACTGGCATCCTCGTATAGCCTGACCTGTTCTGACATTCTGTGGGCTTAGGATCCAGCCAACAATGGTAAATTCTACCATCTGAGCCAAGCTTAGCTTCTGGCACCTTGTTTTCTTTTTCCAAAAGATGTTTTTCTCAAACCCAGGCACTGAAGCAGGTGAGACTCTGACCAAGCTACCAAAGTAAAGTTAATGATGAATGACTTGGTATTTGATTAGTATAACACTATGTCCCCTGGGATTCTGATATGATTTTTGAATCACCTAGGATTTTGAATTTAACCACATAGTAGGAATATTCTGTTATTACTGTGGATGTTTTATGTCATTGGACTGTTGAGAGAAACACCAGTTGTCTCATATTCCCCTGTGTCACTACTGGAATACAGGAATGAACAATAGGGTTCATTTTTATTCCTCAACAAGTGTTTAATCAAAGAGCTCCATATGAACTACAGCTGGAAATATAGCCCTAAAGCAAATGTCGAATGCATGTAAAGGTCTTGGGAAGGCTAAGCGGTAAAGAGAGGATTTCCTCATTAAATGTATCTGTGTCTATATGTATATGTATATCTATATTATCTATATCTACATCTATATCTATACCTACACCTATCTCTGTGTGTGTGTTGTGTGTGTGTGCGCGTGCGTGTGTGTGCTCGCGAATGCGTACATTTATTCGACAGTAGTTAGCAGTGCTGGAATTCACCTGAAACAAGGCCTCCAAGAGGCCAAAGAGCTTGCTTAACTTTCCGCAGAGAGGAAAGGAAGACTTTTGGGGAAGACCATAGTCACGGCTTGAAAAAGGATCTTTGACATTGGAGTTCAGCCATGGAATAAGTAACAGGGAGCCAGCTGCGAGATTGTCACCAGTGAGTAAAACAGATACATGCTCGCCCTTGGAGCTTCTGTTACGGTGGAAGAAGAGGGATGGTTGACAGTAAGATGGAAGGAGAGTGGCACAATGCAGAGGGCCCGAGTAGGGGGCGTCCAGCGGAACAGGAGGCCCAACGTGGTTCCACTCAAGCAGGGTGTGGAAGGTGTGTTGAGAAGGTGGTCTGGGAGCAAAGACCCGGAGGATCTGGGAAATGTCCCTGGGAAGGGAAGCAGCGAGGCAGTACCCAGCCTGCTGCGAGCCTCACGGAAGTGAGAGGCGATCGGGGAGACACCGAGGGACAGTTCCCTGGGGTCTGGTGGCCACTGGGGTCTGAGGCTTTTCCTCTTAGTGCAGGGTGGTTTGGCCAGAGCTTTATTGTGGCTGTCAGGCTGAGAATGAGCGTAGAGATAGGAAGTCCAGCAGAGTTCTGTGAAACACACCTGGAGAATTTCCAGGTGAAAGGATACAGTAAGGAGAATCCCAAGCACACTTGTCATGTGCTGAGTTGTGTGTGTGTGTGTGTGTGTGTGTGTGTGTGTGTGTGTGTGCGTGTGCAGGTGGACTTTGCATGTGTGCAAGTGGACATGTGTGGTGTTTGTCTCCTTGTGCATGTATATATGTGTCTCTGTGTGCATGTGTGTATGTGTCTCTGTGTACACGTGCATGGGTGCATGGGTGTGTATGTGTATATATGTTTGAGATAGCGTCTCTCACTGTCCTGGAATTCCACATGTACAGTGGACTGGCTGAGCAGGGACCCCAAAGATCCACTGTCTCCACCCCCCGAAGCTTGGTCTACTAATGCATACTGTCATGCCTTTTTTTGGGGGGGGGCTCTGGGATTGAACTCAGATCCTCAAGCTTGCAAGGCAAGTGCTTTACCAATAGAATTGTCTCCCCACCCCACTCTCTCTTCCCAGTTCTTTCTTTGACAACAGTTTGGTAAGCTCCTTGTGTCTACCACAGTTTTTGTCCGGTTACTGTTAATCAGTGGTTCTGAGTTATAGGCACTCCTCTCTTCCCCTCCTTGAATGAAGCTTGCTCAGCAACCATCTAGGAATGAAAATAGCCCCCGGTCTCCCCTCTTGAGCTCAGAGGTCTGGAGTGGAGGCTGCTGGAGGGCGCACTTGCTCAGCTCTGGGGTACAGAGCACGGAACTCATGGGTGACCACACTTGCATACAAGATTCGTAGCCTCGCTTTCTCTGTGTGAAGGACAAAGCCAGACTTGGAAGAACCTCTGAGTCTGTTTGCTTGTGCTTAGAACAAGAAGCAGAAGGACCTTGCTTGAGGGTTGAAGTCAGGGCATTAACCAGGAAATGTTCGTGTCTCTTTCTATAGCTAGTTCACTTTCTAATTCTTAAGTCCTGTATCTCCAGAGTTCCCACTGAGTTCTTGGTTTTGTTACTCTATCTCTTTGCACAAGGAAAGAGTCTACAGGCGGTAGCTGTAAGAGTGTAGCACAGACCCCCCCTCCCCCCATCTACAGGGAGGCCAGGACTGAATGAGGAAGTCAGTCAGACCAAACCAGTTCAAACATGGCTTTAAAGAGTCCAGAAGAATTGCTTAATTTGTCCCAGAGAGGTGTGGGATGACTTCCTGGGAGAGACGATAGAAAGATGACCTTTGAGATTGGAGTCTGGCCGCCAGGCCACGGCAGGAAGCTGCCTTGTGCTATCTGGAAGGAGGAGGTTTGTCCTCCCGTGCTGTCTGCGAGCCTCGGCCTTGATGAGGCTGCACGCAAGGCTACTTGCCGTCTTCAGGACATTGATGCTGGAGGAAGCATCATGTAGCTACACGAAGTTCCTCTTGTGTGTGTCCACTCAGGAGATGCACTTGACCTGCCGCATGCGGACATCCACATCCCAGGGTGTATTTGATGAGTTCAAGGTCACCATCTGAGCTCCTCTCATTCCCACTGGTATCCGACACAGAGGTTCTTTCCTTCTTGTTAGTACGCCTCCTGGGTCACCTGTGTTGCATGCTGGGAACTCTCCATTCAGTGGAGGGAATAGCCCCAAACTCGGGCATGGTGAGCCCTGGCAGCACTGTGTAGTGACAGTCCCCACCCCCTTCGCTGGATGGCAAGTCACGTGACCAAGCCTTATTTTGACAGGGTCACAAGAGGGCACAGAGAAGGTGTGTAGTGACTGACCTACGGGAGAGGGACAGCCAGCGTTTTGAACAAGCGGCACAGTCTATGTCAGGGTGGGTAGGGGAGTTGGGAAAGAGAAGGGGTTCACCTTCTAGGTGTGGCCTAACTAGATCCACATTGCAACTTTGCCTGTGTTGGTGACAGAGAGCCCTACACAGAGATTCCCTGCACATGTGTCATGTCATGTTTAGAAGCTAGACATGCATGTGATTCCCTCCATTCCCAACTGAGATGTGTGTAAAAGGCATGGTTGGAAGTACCAAGTTCCTGAAGCAAGTTCTGATATGTCATATGACGTTTATGTATGTCAAGAAAACCCCCAGGCTCAGGTGTACCTCCAAAATCTGCAGTGACGCCCTTAGGGACTCTTAGGGGTCTCCCTGGTGAGCATGGCGGATGTTATCTATAGCTCAGGCTGTTTCCACAAGAGCCCAGTCTGTCAATGCCTGTTTGTCAGAGGGAATCTGGGTTTCCCGCTTTGGAATGCAGTGAACCCCACGCTAGCTAGTGTAGCATCATGTGTCACAACAGTCCCTAGACCTTGGGTCTCCTGACAGTCACTCTTCAGGTTAGAGTCACGTGCTTCCCAGTTGTGTAGCCGGTGAGCCCACTGGACAGTGGAGCTGCTGGCAAGGGCATCTGCCGTGTGCCCTGGGTGGCTAGGGACAGCTCTCTGCTGTGCCAGCTCCGAGCCTGCAAGGTAGCCCTCTGCTTGCAATTTCATACATAACCATCGCGCAACCTATTCTTAGCAACACCAGATGCTAAGTTTTTCCAGGCTGCTCTCAGGGTCAGTGGTGGGAAAGGGAAGGGGAAAAAAAAAATGAAAGCATTGTTTTGCACATGGCTGGACATCTGCACTTCTGAATCGCCCCGCTGTGCGTGACGCAACCTCCAGAGCCGCTCGGCTGAATGTGGGCTTTGTCCGCCAACCGGAGTCTAAATTGGTTTTGGATCCTTCTGCAATCTAAATGGTCAGACCATATTTTTCTAATATTCCCTTGGATGTTGTCTCTGTTCCGAAGCCGAGCTGACTTCGAACGCGTCCACATTGGCTGCAGGGGGTTGTGTCTCTGTTTTTCTGCTCCGTGGTGCTTGTTTTCCCAAGACGGCTCCTTCACCTCTTCCGCTGTCCATACTTAGGAAACCAGGGAGCGTGTGTACCCCCCCCAGCCCCTTGGAGGCCACTGAGACTCCATGGACCAGCGACTCAGGCGTTTTTGTTAGGGACGAGAACAGCTTGTTTTTGAGCAACTAAACAGGTGGATTTCTGCGAGCTGACCAAGCAGGTATTTGGGCACCAGGGCCAACTGCGATGGAGCTTCAGATATGAAAGGGTTTGGTTCCTGGCGCGGGAACCCTGACTGTCAAGGCCAGGGCTGCTGTCGGGCAGCGTCCAGGCAGACAGTCTCCCTTCACGATGCCCCAGAATGCATTGCGACCCCCGAGGCCATTTGCTTGCATTACTTAGGCTAGAAGCTACCACTTCCAGGAGTTCTGACTCACTGGGTTTGGGGACAGATTCCGGTAGTTCTAATGCGTAACTGGAATTTTTAGGAACCTTTCTTTTTTGGGGGAATCCATATAGCGTGTGATAAAGCCACGGGGCTCTATCTAGCCATCTATGCTTGCTTTTTGGTAGGTTTCTAATGTGGAGAAAGTCACCCGAGGTGGAAGTGATGATGGATGATGAGTGGTGTGAAGGCTGGGGAGAGAAAACCAGCCACAGAGCTGCTTGGCCCACGAGCAGGAGGGCCCGCGTCCCATCCCTAGAGCCCATGTGGTTTAAAAGCCAGTCGTAGCAATGCTTGCTTGCAGCAGCCCTGGGTAGGCTGAGACAGGCAGGTCCCCGTGGATATGCTGATTGGCTAGTCTACCCTCCGTGGTGAATTCCAGGTCAGTAAGAAACCCTGTCTCAAACAGAAAGGTGGGGCACCCGAGGAGTGACACCCAAAGCAGTCCTTTGCTGTGCATACACGTGCACTCGCAGACATAGACACACAACCCCCAAGCAAAAACCATGAATAATGACGTCAACCACCAGTGAGCGAATCCTTAGGCCCAGGCTAATCTCTCTATCAGTCCTGTGTGTGAGCATGCATTGCGTTACTCTTCACAGACGTGCACATGACGACGTGCAGCTGACAGACATCGTGTAAAACATCCACCATGGTCCCACAGCTCCTAGGTACCAGCATCAGAACTTGATCTTGGGCTGCCTGATTCCAAGGGAATCCCATGCATACACCCCAACATGATAAATGAAAATATAAGTGAAAACTTGTCTAAAGGAATAAGATAACAGAAAAGGAGAATCCACTGGGTGGGAGACGTGTGTTTTTATGCACAAGTTGTTCTTTTCTGGTGAAATATACATATATACATATATACTATATAATTTTAAATATAATTATAGTATTTCTCTCCTAAAATCTTGGAAGCCCATGGATTCGCTGCACTACTTGCAGAACTTAGCTGTGGCTCCCCTGTGCTGCTTGAAGAACAGGCACAGTTTTGCTCTGTGTGTTTTTGTACATAAGGCAGGCACAGCCTCTGCGTTCTGCCTGGGCTCCTGCCAGCATCCATCCATGGGCAGGACCCTAAGATTTCCATTGCAGTTCCTGGGAAGCCTGTCTATCCCCACACAGAGGAGGAAACGGTGCACGTGTAAGCATCTGCTATTTATCCAGTGAGGCAGGGAATGAATTTTTGCAAGCACAGACTGTGGTGGTGTTACTGCCCTGCACTGCCACATTGAGGTTTTCCTGGGGAAGGAGAGGTCTGGTTTTAGCCACATGACGCCCCCCTGCTTTCTTCACGGGGGCCTGCTGGCCCACTCCTGATTGCTTACCTGGAGGAACGTCCTGTCTGTCCAGCATAGAAACACTGAGAGATTTTTAGAAAGCAACTTATCATCCTGTCAGGGTTTACATCTAAGCATGCCGACCTCCTCTTCCCTCCAAGCGGTATTTGTCTTATTACAAGTTCAGGGAAGTTCAGCATCCCCAGGGCACACGAGGGGCTGGAGAGAAGTGACACCAGCCCATGTGAAAGATGAGACAAGCCCGACTTGGTGACTTCTCGTCCCTGCTGCGGAGACACCTGCGCGAGCCCTTTGTGAGTTCATGCCTCTGTCACCGGGCTATAAAGGGACATCTGGGTCTGTAGCCAGACTGCACAAGTATTTTTAGGGCTCTTCTCATCTCAATGTGATTTCTGCTCAAAACTTTAACACATGTAGCCTGCACTGAAATGACTTTGAAACTACTCTCTGGGTAGTGTAGGAGGGACCCTCTGATTGGCAATGCAGCCTTTAAACAGTTTTTCTTTTCTTCCTTTTTTTTTTCTTTAATTTTTTTTTATTGCTAAACATCCAACAGGCTGAAAGAAGGAAATTCAAGTCTAACCTTGGAGGGACCCCCTGCTTAGTCATCCGTCTAGACAGATGAGTGTCTGTAATCGGCCTCTGTGTTCCTTTGGCTTTGTGTAGCAGACGGTGGTCCCTTCCTTTCAGCTTTATGAAGATGTCAACCTTTGGTTTGTTGACCTCAGCCTGCTGTTTTGAGCCAAGAAAGGGGCTCACCCACAAGCCAGCACTGACTCTGGCCTGTGACAATTAGATTATGAGCTAGTAGCAGGAAAATACAGCCTTGGAGAAGGGAAATCAGGGTAAAAGTAAATCTGTGCAAAATAACACGGAGCAGGCCTGCCCCCCTTCTGAACCTCAGTTTGCTTTGCCCTAAAATGAAAGTTATTTTTAAAAAAATAACTCTTTAAAGAATGAAAAGCCCTAACATCTAGAAATGTTTTGAAGGGGTCCAAACACATCGCCCTCCTTCTTTTCTCTCTCTTCCTCCCTCCCTCTCTTCCTTTCAACTCATTATTGAAACCTTTCTCTCTTTTTTTCTTTCTTGTTCTGAGAATCTAATTATAAAACTAGGAGTTCTAGGTCATGTGTTTAATATTTGGTTGGCATACGTTGAGAATGGCGAGTGGCACTATTTCCAAAGTCCAGGAAAGACTGAAAAACAAAGTGTGTGTGTTTGGGGGGGCGGGGGGGAGGGGGAATCCAACTGTGTCAAAGGAAAAGAATAAACTAATGCTTAAAAATATGAGGTTGTGGGCTGGAGAGGTGGCTCAGGGGTTAAGCCTCTGCCTTGCAGGCAGAAGGTCCTGAGTTGGGATCCTAGACCCCATGTATAGACGCCAGGCGGAAGCGGGGGCGGCCTGTGCTTCCGGTCCTGGTAGGGCGGAGCCTGTGAGTCCCGGGGCGGAGTAAACAAGGAGGAGGTGGTCCATGGCGGTTCCCCAATTCGTCCGTGGTTTTATACACACATACACGCATACACGCACACACGCACACACACATACATGCGCACAATTGAATAAATAATAATAAAAAAAATTAAAAAAAAATATGAGGTTGTCTCTAAACAGCCAGATTCATCGATACAAGAAGGAAGGGAAGCAGTTGGGACTTGAGAGACGGATGAGTGTCAGTGTATGGAAGGTTCGGTTCAGTAACCGCAGCAGGGTTCTGTTACAGTGGCGCTATAGCTAATCACAACACACCGCCCACTTAGAAACCTGTTAAGGCGGTAGATACCCTGTGAACCATAGCCGTGCACTTCCCACACACATATGCAAGGTGGACAAAGAAGAGAACAAGGCAGAACGGTGTTCGTCTTCTTAGAAGAGTGGGAAACCTGATCGGGCCTGAAAGGGTTGTGCGTTAGTAGTGCTCCCTGCGAGGAGATCGCCCGCAATACCACATTTCCTTCTTGCATTCGCTACATTTCTCAGCGTGGGACAAGATACTCGACTAGAAGCCACTCAAGCGAGACGGGGTTTGTTTTGGCTGCAGTGCAAGGGAACATGGACCATCATGGTGAAGGGCTGGAGGCAGGTGTAGGAGGCATCTGGTCACCGTGGCACTGCAGTTAGGAAGCAAGAAAGAAGAACGCCTGTGCTCAGCTTGCTCTCTCCAGCTCAGGATCCCAGCGCACAGAATGATGCTGACTTCCTTCAGGGGGTCTACCTAGAGGACCCCTCACAGACATGCCATCTGCCACTAACCACTAACCCCAAGGCTGATCATTTCACTTGAAGCCCTGCCTGCTGGTCCCCAAAACCACAAACTGGGGAATGTATTTCATTTAATCCAGTTTGTTTTCCAAACTGAGCAGGTACTGTATTGTGGGCTTGGATTCTGGTTTGGATCTGGATTTTTGGGTGCAGGTGGGTTAAAAACAGCTGTCAAGGAGTTAGGATCCCGCTTGGAGGAGAGTTCTCAGTGGGCTAAAGTAGAGTTGTAATCTGCTGGTGATGTGACAGTGGGGGGATGCCTCTCTCTCAGCTTCGATTTGTCGTCCTCAAGCTAAAGGAGATTGACCGTCCTCGTTGGTGGTGTTTTAGTTTCATGACAAGTTGTTGCAACAAAAAATACCTGGCCGAGCGATTTCAACAAGGAGGGTTTATTATTTTGGCTTACAGTTCACAGGGGAAACTGCCTCTCCCAGTGGGGGTGGTACTATAGAAGTTAGAGAGTTCATGGGGCCCATGTTGAATCCTCGTTCAGGAAATGAGGAGAGAGAAAGGAAAGCAGGTCATTCAACCTCAAGCCTCCCCACTCCTCAAGTGGTAGACTTCCTCTCGCAGCTCGCAGGGCTCTGCCTCCGAGAGTTCCGCAGCCTTCCCAGACAGCCGGGGATCAGGACGGGGTGCGCATGAGCTGAGGGGGAACGCGCTACGTTGCAACCACCACTGACAGGCCACTTCAGGTCACTCACAATATTTGCTGTTGCCTCCCTTCATCCTTCAGTTGCCACAATTCTGCTTCCCCTGCCTTCAAGTAGGTTATATACTATTTGCTGACACAAAGTTGTAACGAAACTATTGTGCACAGAGAAGAGTTAAAAAAAAAAAAAAAAAAAGACAAGTAAATGGTGGTTACAGGCCAAGTTCATACACAGGAAGGTGCGGCTGGCTGACAAAACCAACTTGCAAGAGAAATCATCCCTAACATACAGGGAACGCTGTGGCAGTGGCTAGCCACAGCCTCCCCCCGAAAAGGAATAGAAAAGACAGCCAATTCATCAGCCGCAGCAAGACAAAGGCAAATGGTTTCTGCTAGGGGGTCTAAGTACCCCATCCTCTGAAATCCCATCAGTTCCCAGTGTGCTTCGTGGCTTTGGATATGTAACATCTGAGTCATGTCTCTTTCAATACAAGGGCAATCAATAAAAATCTCCAATAAAATGTGGTTAACCACAGGGACATCCCTCCTTGCTAGCCCCGCCCCCTGTGCCAGGGCTGTCAGTCAGCCCCTCCACTAAGACCTTCACCCAAGGAGCTACTTACCACTTCTCCAGCGCTCCCTCTTCAGCTGGTTCCTGCCCCTCTGACTCACAGCTCCCGCTACCCCCTGCTTGGGACCCCTGGGAAGTTGAGGCCTGTCCACTTCGTGAGTGTGTGGCTGCTGCGGAGAAACTGGGCTGGTTTCTCAGGGTGGCAGGATAGAGGTTCTGGTCACCGAGGTAGAAGTGCCTTTTCTCTAACTGGTGCTACTTTACCTGAGCCTTTCTTATGCTGGCTGAGATGAGATCTCCTGCCCTCTTCCTTTCCATTCATTAAACATGCCCTAGGGATTTTTGTATTACATTTCTCCCCTCCCCCTTTGTTGGCTGCATGGGACAGCCTGCCTATCAGTGAAGGACAGGCGGCACCCCACTGGTCCTTGACATGTGACTTCTTGCCGCCATAGAGGGAGCCGGCTCCCCTGGTTCGTGGTTGGGGGGTCAGCGGAAGCCCTGGGGAGTGTTTTGTTGAACCCGTGCCAATGCTGATCGTTTCTTCCTCAATACGCATGCTCCGTGTCCCTAGCTCTTAGCACTCCAGAGAAAGTTTGTATTTAAAAACCCTGGACTTAGACATCTGCAAGGCCCACTGAAGATTGCCTCCCTTTCCGTGTGCCTTTGAGAGCATAATCTCCCTCCTGGTACCCAGGTCAGGAAAGAGCAGAGTAGTAACTCACTGGCCAGGCCAGAATCACGTTTTGCACCTTCCATGTGCTTTTAGTTGATGGGGACCGAGTTGTCTAGAAAGGTCCGACGGGGTCTAGCTTCAGCAAAGGAACCAGCTACTCTCTGGTAAGTACCCTGTCCAGCTCTTTGCTGCCACACTTGGTATTTGGTCAATGAACACAACCCGAATGGCAGTGATAACCTAGGCCTTGCTCCTTGTTCTCAAAGTACCGCTCCAGACATTTTGTAGACCTTGAGTCGATTGACTCTTTGCAGTAATAGGAAAGTTATTTTTTTCCCATCTCACCCGAGCATCTCACTTAAGGAAACCAAGCAGAGAGTTTAGACCACTTGTCCAAGCCCTTCATGGCAGCACCAAGCCCCCACCCATCAAAGCTGCCATTACTATCACATACTCCCATTAGCCAGAAGCTGATATCTATTGCCAACCACGTAGCTCAAAGTTTCAGGGAGATGCCATGGCCAAAGTCACAAACCTTGGAAACAAAATGGTCTCGGCCTGAATGTCTGAGGACAGGATTTTCCCTCGAAGTAGACTCCAATTGGGCCAGAAGTATCAGCCTCATTGTATTATCATATAAATCAGGAACTTCCCAGCACACGTCTGGGACACGCTGAGCTTCTTAGGATCTGAAAATAGAAGGAGTATCCATGTGGCCAAGATGACTTTAAAGAAAAAAGGCTAGCCCCTTTTTTAGCAAAGAGTCCAAATGTTGGTAGAGCTGGAAGATTTTTAATATCTGTATTTGAATTGCACAAAGCGGGCCAAATGTCGTTTGGCCCCAGGCTGCAGAGTCCGCGTGTCGGTGCCAAGACACAACTGCAGCCCGCCCGAGATGCCAGACGTTCCAGACCTGTTACTGGGCACGGGGAGTATTTACCAGATTTCTGCTCAGACTCCAGAGGAAGAGCAGAGCCGAAGGGTTGGAGGTGGGGCGGGCTGCCGGCGCAGGAGCCCCTCGAATGAGGAAGAAGCTGGGAAGGTCGAGGGAGACTTACCAGAAACCCTTGGTGACTGAGACTAACATTCGGGGACGCTTGCCGCGTGCCATTGCGATGCTGAGGGTCTGTGATGCTGAGGGTCTTGCCTTCACGATGCCGTGAGGCAGACACTGTTGTTTGTACCCAGAGAAAGCGGGGCCCACAGAGTCAAGGGGACGAGGCGCGGTCAGCTCTGGGACGGTCCGAAGCATGCACAGGTGTGTGTGCACAGGTGTGCGTACACAGGTTTGTGTGCACAGATGCGTTGACAGCTGCAGAGGGGCGTTTGGGGGCTGGAGCAGGTCGAGTTGTGTTTTCCAGTGGAAGCAATCGCCGCACGCCTGCCGCGTCCTGAGTTTCCCTGTTATCGCCCCAGATCTGGTGAGGCGAAGGTGAGGAGACCGCCCCTGGTCAGGCCGCCATTTGCACCTTTCATGTATCTGTGGGAGACAACAAAACACGGAACTCATGGTGGAAGATGTCGTGGGGGTTGGGGCAGGGGAGACGCAGCCCTTGTGGCCTGCGAGCCTGGGCTGCCTTCCAGGGAAGTAGAAATACCAGTGGGAGGGTCTCCTGGCCCCGCCGGGCCTCTCAAGAGGGTCTTTATATACCCACTGGGCCCTTTCTTTGGGAGATTCACTTTGGTGGAGTCTCACCCAACAAACACACCTTTTTTTTGAATCTTGAGGTGGAAAATCAGAGAAGCAGAGGTGTGAGAGGAAGCTCTTTGGTGGATGTCGTCTATGAAGGAGCAGCTCCCCCCAACAGGGAGGAGGTGCGCGCCAAGACTCATGCTCAGACGTAGCAGGGCCTGCTGCTGGAGACACACTGACAGAGCAGCTGTTCTGCGCAGTAGCACGTGCTTCTATCATAAACAAGGAGTCGGAGTTTTTTTCCGCTGGCCGCACAGTGTCACCCTGCCCTGTTGGACGTAGGGATAGGGAGCCAACCCCAAAGGATCCGAAACTCCAGAGTTTGCAATATCAGGGTGGGAGAGAAGTAGTGTGACTTGCTCCATGATGCCTGAAGGGTGTGTGTGTGTGTGTGTGTGTGTGTGTGTGTGTGTGTGTGTGTTATCTCTGTATGTATATATATGGGTATGATATCTCTGTATATCTTCGTTTGTGTATGCATGATATCTGAATGTATACATGTTTGTATGACATGTGTTTGTGTGTATATGATATTTATGTGCATATGTGTACACCTGCATGTGTATGCATACATGATATTTGTGTGTGATGATGTCTGTGTGCATGTGTATGATATCTTTGTGTATGTGATATGTGAAAGTATGCATGTGTATATGTGTCTGGAATCTCTGTGTATACTGTCCGTGTGTGTGTGTGTGTGTGTGTGTGTGTGTGTGTGTGTGTGTATCTTTATGTGTATGTGTGCTGTCAGAGCATTAACCATAGCTGTATACCAGAGGATCCGCACATATGACATACCCAGAAGTCAGAGATTAAGGAGTTGGAGATTGCAATAGGATCAGTTGAGTTTTCTGGAACTTTCTGCGAAAGCAAGAAGTTCCTTGAGTCTTGCTATTAGGTGGCCCGACTGCTCCCAGGGGCGTCTCTGGACCCTTTGCAGCTCTGTGAAGAGGGTCTTCGCCACCCTCGTTGTTCTCTATTGGACCTTCCACTCTCTGACCCTTAAAGCACCACACGACTGGGTCTGGAATAGGAAAGAGGGGGCAGGGAACGCGGGATGTGTATAGACTTGGGGTTTTACGGCGCGGTTGACAATTTCCCTGTTCCGTTTCAGCAGCCGGCGGCTGCACCAGCGTCTTGCCTGTTGGAAACCTCAGCTCTCCAAACAGTGGGAATAAGAAATTCCCCATAGTCCAGTATCTACTCCCCATGAGCTGCATTTGGTGTGAAGCGTTCCAATGTCCCCGAGGCTAAAGATGAGGCTCTGCCTTTTGTCGGTTGTTTCTGAGTGTGGGAATTGTGGTGACGCGCTGTGATAATGTGGCTGTGAGTCTCCTTCTCAAGCAATCTCATGTCTCGGCCACACCTCAGTCGTTTCCTAAGACATGTCCTGGCTCAGCTCTGCCCACAGGCTCCTGGAGCAGGTGGAGAGGTGACTGAGAGACATCTCTTTGTCCTTGTGTCATACAAAGGAACGGCTCATCTCGTGAGGCTCCCAATACCGTCGCTGCCTGGGCTTGTGACAGTCCCGTGTTCCCTTTTAGACTCAAAGCAGGTGCTGCCTTCCTTTTTGCTCCTGAGACTGTTGTTAAGTGACGCCTATGCTTGCTGGTGTTTAGAATGTTCGCATTGCACTTACTTTTCTACTCTGCTGGGAGACAAGACTCTGACACGCACAACCTAGGGGAGATTTATTTGGCTCATGGCTCCAGAGGAGATAAGTCCCTAGGCCGGAACCATATAGCAGAAGGTGTGGCTGGAGACCGAAGCAGGAGCTGGTCACCCCAGCTCAAGAGGCGGAGAGCAAGAACACCCCGAGAGGAAGCAGGGCCGGCCACCAAACCTCAAGGCCCGCCCCATATGGCATGTCTTCCTCCAGCCAAACCCCGCCTCCCACAGGTGCCCCAGTCTTCCTAAGCATTAGTAACATCAGGATGCAAACCCGTGAGCCTGTAGGGGACAGCACGTGCCCAAACTGTGGCAGTTGGTGTTCATTACCTCATTTAATCCTGCCAGCTGTTCTTAGAGACAAGTGCCAGAAAAAAATCATAATTTAAAGGCAGAAGAATAGTATCAGTCTCTGTCCCTTGCTTTGTTATGTCCTTTGTCGTGACATCTAAACAGGTAGCTATAATACCCCATTGAACCAGGGTTGTCAAAGGCTGGAGAGATGACTCAGGAGTTAAGATTCTGCCTTGAAAGCAGAAGGTCTTAAGTTCAGATCCCAGGTCACCATGTGAAATCTGAAATGTAAAAATGTCAGGCAGAAATGGCAGAGGTATGAACTTCTGGTCCCTGGTGGATGGAGCCTGGGAAATCCCAGAGCAAAGCAAGAAGGAGGTAGAAGCAATCCAGGATGATTCCCAAAGTTACCTTTGGTCCTCCACAGGGACACACGATGCCCTCTGACACACACACACACACACACACACACACACACACACACACACACACACTAAACTATTAAAAACAAGGGTTGTCAAGATGCAAGGAAGCGGTGGAAGCTGCCCTGAAAGAGGGAGAGATAGTTCTTCCAAAGAGATGAGTCAAGGGTGAACGGACTTTCCTGAGTGTCGAGGGGAAAGAACCCAGGACTTGTTGGTGCGCCAGCTGCTTGGCATGTCTGGACAGAGGAAGGGACAAGGAGTGCTTCCCCAGGGGCTGTGATCTCAGTGTGGGGGTGGCCTGGGAGCACAGGGAGGTGACCAAGTGCTGAAGCATCTGCAGAGGTAGTTTGGGGGGGTCACAAGGTACAAAGATAGTCATCCCACAGAGTTGTATGTTTGAGTCTTGGGAATTCGGTGAGCTCTGACTCAATAGTAGTTAAGAGAGGAAGGGGTGGTCAAGAAGGGAAGTAGGTTTGATTTGTGTCGCCGTGTTTCTGTTTGAGTGACGTGTATGGATGTGACTTGCATTCAGTAGCAGGAACACCACCCATATTGAGTCTTTTAGATCCCGCCACGGTCTGCTGGTCACCGTACAAGATCTGTTCCCACTGAGATTTCACTTCCCGTTACCCTCACAGCGAAGGGTGGTCTGATGTTTGACCGTCTTTATGACTCTGATTCATAAAATTCTTTTAGGATTCCGGGATCCCTCTCTGAGGTCCTGAGAAAAATGCCAACCATGCCAGGAAGCGCGTGCTTTTGGCTCCCTGTTTTCCCCTGTGACCCGTCCTGCTGGCATCAGACTGCAGGACGTGAACGCGACCTGGAGAGCAAGGCAGTGCCCTGTGCAGTCGGAGGATGCGTGACACCCAGAGAAATGGGTGTGAAATTAGCCATGGTGCACAGTTACAGCAGATTTCGGCAAAGGCAGCTCGGTTCTTAATACTCCCTGTTTCCTTTCTATAGTAGTCAATCAACAATATACAAATCATCCCCCCTTTTTTTTCATAAAAGGGAGGCAAAGACGCCCAGTGGAGTCTTTGGAAGTCTGTGATACCACCTGGTTTCCAGGCGTCCGGTGCAGGTGGGGTGATGAGAGGCGAGGTTCCGAGGGCCGCAGGGCTCCCGGGAAGGGCTGCTGCCCCGAATGATATTCTGCTGCTGTAAGTGTCTGCCCCGAACCCTGGAGGGGGAACGAGGGGACTTTTATTCCAGCTTGTGATTTCGAGTTGTAGTGTAGCATGACAGTTATCGTGCTATAGCATCAGAAGCCGGGTGAGCCGCCCCCACACTCTGCCCATGCTCAAGGCTGAAAGAGGGTCAAGGACCAGCGCTGCCATGTTCCAACTAGCTCGCTCTCTCTCTCTCTCTCTCTCCTCTCTCTCTCTCTCTCTCACTCTCTCTCACACTGTCTCTCTCTCTCTCACTCTCTCTCACTCTCTCTCTCACTCGCTCTCTCACTCTCTCACTCTCTCTCACTCTCTCTCTCTCACTCTCGCTCTCTTTTTTGCTCTTCTCACTCTCTCAGTCTCTCTCTCGCTCTCTCTTCCTCTCTCTCTCTCTTGCTCTCTCACTCACTCTCTCTCACTCTCTCTTCCTCTCTCTCTCTCTTTCCCCTTTTGGTCCCGCCCACCCCACTGTGAGCTGGATCTTCTCACATCAATCATGTGGTTAAGACAGTCTCTGCAGTCTTACCTTAATTAAGTCACTCCTCATGGGCGCAGCTAAAATCTCAGCTCTAAATTTTTATGTAGACAACTGAAGCTAACAGTCAACAAGGCCTGAGGAGTTGCGATCGACACCTGCCATCCTCCTACAAGTTATCTGTTTGGAAAATGGGTCCCCTTTCAGGTTGTAGTATTCACTGAGTAATGAATCAAGGGATGGGAAAGGCCCGGCTGGCCTTGGGAGCTGCTAGTTGGGAGGTTGAAAGGAAGTTCACGGCTGTGCTACCAGAGATGTGTGTGTGTCCCTCCTGGGTCCCCTGCATACCCTTTTCTACCCCCAACCCCACCCTTGTGATTTTTAAACTAATAACTTGGTAGCCACTAAACCCTCCTTGCTAAGCAGAACAACACTCCAAGGTGTTCTGTTAGACAGTGCACGTGAGCGGAAATCAACTATACGAAGAATATTGATTCTTGGCTGGTAACATTTCCTGCCCCGTATTCACATGAATATTAAATTAATGAACTCAGATAAAGTTATTACTCTGATTATATTTCTTGCTTTTCTCAGACATGTTGCTTAGTTTTTAAAAAACACTTTAGTAGGGCTGAAGAGATGGCTCAGGGGTTAAGGCAGAGTCCCCAGTTCAGATCCCAGGTCCCACATAATGCCAGGTGGAAATCACTGCAGCCTACACTTGTGACCCTAGTGGGCGGAGCCTGGGAAATCCCAGAGTGAATCATAAAGAAGGTAGAAGCAATCCAAGATGATTCCTGACGTTACCCTTGATCTTCCACAGTGACACTCGGTGCCTTCTCACACACACACACACACGCACGCACACACACACACACACACACACACACACACACACAAATAAACAGATACAGTCAAAAAAAAACTTTAATGAGCTGAGGAGACAGTTCAGTGGTTAAAACCTCTGTCTTGCAAGCAAAGGGACTTGAGTTCGGATTCCTAGATCCCAAGTAAAAATGTCAGGAGGTGTGTCAGATGGGTGCGGAGGTCTTCCTGTAATTCTACATCTGGAAAGCAGAGCCTGGGAATCCTGGAGCAAGCTGCCTCGCCAGAGAAGCTCTAATGGCTGCTCTGGGTTTAGTCAGAGACCCAGGCTCACAGCAATAAGGTAGAAGAGTGGTCGAGGATGATTCCTGATACCACCTTTGGTTCTCCACAGGCACGCACACCTAAATGCACATGTATACATACCCCTTCATATTTACAACCTCCCACATGCAAATGCACACACATATGCAAACACATGCACACATGCCATACACACATACACAACAGCAAAATAAAAATAAAAAACAGAAGCATTTTAGTAAACCAAGACAATATGGCAAGAAGTGCACATCTTCAATGACGTAGCTCCCACTTCCCTCACCCTAGGGGATTCTACTGACTTCAGGGTCTTCTAACAGGTAAACTAACAAGTAGCTAAACCCTAGGCTGGATTTCTATAAATCTCCACTTTCTTGCCTTTGTCTGCTCTTAACTCTATGTTGGTTGTATGTGTCAAAGCATTTCACATGGCGTTCTGGGAATTCTGCTTGCTTTAGTCCTAGCACACAGATAAAACACTGGCCTTTCTTAGGCAAGGACTCTTCTCAAAGACAACCAAGTAGCTATTTTCAAGGTGCACAGGAAAACCATTGGCTCGAGACTGATAAAGTCATTCATGCTGTTCCGCCTACCGACTGCCTGCAAGGAGCCAGGGCACTGAGAGCTTCCGCAGCCCGCTGCACTGTCACCTCCGTCACGAATCTCTCTCCCGTGAAAGTGGACAGCTCCGAAAGAAAACATTCATTCTCTCTCAAGAATTCTCCTTCCACACTTGAAGTTACAGCTTCGCCAGAGTCTCGGATGAATCGCCACTGGTTGGCTTAATCCTTCGGTTGCCCTGGGTGTTGCTTTTGGTCGGTTTCCTCTCCCAGCATCCTTCAGAGCAGATTAAAATGTGGACATTTTACAGCTTGCATCCACAAAGGTAAAGAGGTTGAAGCTCGGTGGGAGGGCTTGCTTCACTCGCATGAAGCGGCATGTCCTTAAACATATACAAGGTTGGTTTGTTTGTTTGTTTAGTGGCCCACGGTGATGAACTGCAAACCACCTAGCATCCGAATGAACACGATTTCTTAAAATAAGCATAACGTGGCTGGCTCCATCCCAGACCTATTCAATGCTGACGTCTCACTGGATTCTTACAGTTCCTGTGTGCTCCCTTGTCCCTGCCCATGGCTGTGGTACCCAGGCAGGACACAGACGGTGCAGGACTTGTGCCAGCACAGGCCTACCAACCCCAAGAGGGTGGCCTCCTGGAACTGCTTCTGTTCTTAAGGCCTTAGATGGGGGGCGGCTGAGCTGCCAATGTGCATGTGTTCCAGACAGTTCTTAATCCTCATCGTGTCAGAGAGAGAGAACTAACATTTAGCGCAGGCTGTCCGTTCAGCTTGGAAGGACGTGCATTTGGAAAATAATCTCTCAGGTGCTGATCAACAGAAGCTGGGCTTACTGGGGTGACTGGTGGGGTGGGTTTTAGAGCTTTCTCGATCCTGGCTTCTGGGTCATTTGCATCCAGCATGGCGGCCTACAGATCTACTTTGAAGACATACGACTTTCCTGGCAAACCAGAAGCCTCAGCTGGCAGACTTGACTCTGCCTCGCTTGGGTGGCACAGTGCGGGGCTCTCAGCTCGCTGGTAGAGGGAGAGAGCTCTGTGAGGATGTGATCCGCAGCCACACGCCTCGCACGCCGTTCCTTATCTGTGAGAGTAGGTCACTGAGGGATGTCAAGGGAACTCTCCTGACTTCACGCTCTATCCCCCGAGAAATCCCACAAAAGGCGAAGACACGGGTCTACTGGGCCAGTCTTGGGTTCTCCTCAGCCTGTTTACACCGTGGAGTCAAAGTCTGTGCATTGAATGGCAAGAAACGGTGTGGCTTTTGTGGATATAGGCCCCAGGCTTAAGCTGGCGGGATCTATAAAAATGGTTTCTGGAGACAGAAAGTATGTATTTTACTTTGCATTTGAGATGCATAGAAAAAGATAGGGAGAGAGAGAGAGGGAGAGAGGGAAGGGAGAGAAAGAGAGAGAGAACAAGAATGAGCAGTATAAGTTCAGGACAGACGATGAGATGACAGTTTTTCTATCCTGTCTTAGAAACTCTGTTCAGATCGAAGGGGCTGGTTTGAAATGGGAACACAAAAGAGAACAAGCTTGAAAGAACGATTGAGAGAAGTGGGAGTTGTTTGCTCAGAAAAGAGATGGAGAAGAAAGGACGTGGCTTCAGATTGTCCAAGCAGGGTCCAGTGAACAGCAAGGAAAGACACTTGAGAGGCAGACCTGGCCCCTGTGGAGCCCCCTGTACCTGGCTCAAGACAGGAGGAAATGTGCTGAGCTCAGAGGTTGGAGCAAGTCCTGGAACTAAGTTCCGAGTCCTTTGTCCCTGACGGACTTTGGGGAGAGGTGGTCTTGCCTCGTCTTGTTACAGAGCAAACCCCGGCAGGGTGACAGCTCTATCCTGGTAGGCAGAGGCCACGGGCTCAGTGCTTCTGCACCGGGGAGCTGCAGATACTGGGTGATGCTGCATCGCTTGACCTCTCGCAAACTGGAGAATCCAGACCGTCTGTTCCCGCTCACAGGTGCTCGCTGCCAAGCCATGGATTTAGGACGTTTCTCATACCATCCACGCCACTTGGTTAAGTTGGCAAACAGCTTGCCGTTCCCGACAGGGCGTGTCCTGCGCCTATTAACTTGAGGGCTGAGCTGTGTGTGCATCAAGTAAGCGGTTGCTTTACCCAAAACTATGTGACGTCATAAGTTCATAAAGTTCAAGACACGTGCTGACTGTCACATGTAGCACCGCTATCATATCGTAAAGTTCTGGGCTAGGTGATCAGGAATCCCTGCTCCCCAGGAACATGACTGAAGTGCACCCCCATCCTATCCGTGTGCTGCAGGGGAAGAGAACGCCAGAGTTGGTTCGCTTGGGTCATTTGGAGGAGGAAGGAGGAGGGATCCCAGTGATAAGCAGTAGCGTCCAGGGCTGCGTATTTTAACCCACGCTTTGCGGTGTCTGATGTAATTCTGGAAAGTTTCACTGCTTAATTTCTTCATGCACAAAAAGGAGGAAAATGAAAAAGTGTTTGTGATAAGGGCAAAGGATGATATAGTAACTGCCCAGCTTAAGTTCACTGAAGGCGTCAGCACATCTCAGCTTCGCTTCACAGAGCTGTTCAGACCACTTCTCACTTCTGTGATAGGTGTCTGGATAATGGTCTTGTAGGATTATTGCATCTTGAAGGCCCGAGCTGGACCAAAAAAGTGGCTGGTTCATCTTCTGGATGTCAGAGAACAAAAACACAACTTGAAAAGAAGTAAGAAAAAGAGAAGAGAAAGAAAATGGGGTAAAAGAATGAGAGAGAATATCAGTGCGGGGAAAGAGAGGAAAGAGAGAAAGGAAGAGGGGGAGGAAGAGGAGTGAGATTTGGATGCTTTAAAAAATGAGACTGGCAGAGAAAGCCAGCTTCAGCATTCTCTTCCATGGCAGAGGTTGGTGGTGAATCCCTGGTATCCCAGAAGGAGGATCATAAGTCTGAGGTCACCCTGCAAGTCAAACCTTAAAACCAAGCAGGCGTGGGAAGATGGCTGAGTAAGTGAGCAGCTTGCCAAAGCGCAAGGAGCGGAGTTCATATCCCCAGGACCAAGTAAAAGCCGACTGCAGAAGTGAATATCTGTAATCCCAGCACCCCCCGTGGGGCCATCGGGAGAGGGGACACAAGAATCCCAGAAGCCAGCGAGCCGGTTAGTGTGGTCTGCAACAAAGTGACCATGCTTCAGACAAGCTCAGGACCAACACCCATCCCCGTCTTCTGGCCCCCACACCTACACACGCACATCCCTGCACACGAACATATATACACACACGCACATCACACACACACACACACACATGATCACTAGTGCTCCGATTTCATGAAGACAGCCTGCTGGCTGCTTTGGGGCCACGGGAAAGGGTCAGGTCACCTGCACTCTCCACTGGCCCATGGAGGTCTTACTGTGCTCTGGCCAGGCTTGTCACATCCGGGGCTCCTCTAAATGAGCCAGTGGTCTCTTGCAGCAGCCAACTCCTTATCAGCACCCACAGCTTTTTACCTTGAAGCCCAGGGGGGCCCACTCCCAAAACTTCCCCACGCGGCCCCAAGCTGGCCGAGAGATGTGGCAGACCTGTAAACGATAACGATGTCTCCAAGTACGTGAGGTTTTATAGGGGCACGGGAAACTTTAGAATAGAAAGTAGGAGCCCCAAGTCTGCCACAGTCCAGGAAAACCAAACACCCCGGGCCAGTACTGCAACATTGCTTTCTTTTTTTGCACAGTGCGAGAAAGTCTGTGAATACTGCAGCTGACAGTGTGCAGGTCTCCAATAGCAGCTTGACGAAGGCCAAGTCACACACGCTGGCATAACCCGGCTCCCTGCCGCCAGCGGCACGTCAAGTCTGACACCGTCCCCCAGTTGGAGGAGACCTCACTGTAAATCGCAGATGCCCTGGTGCCGCATTACATTTAATAGGTGGGATGGCCGGAGAGAAAGGCAGAAACCACAGCCGATGTGCTGTTTATTTCTTAGTCGTTTTGTGTTAAGTTGCTGTGACTTGACTCTCAGCAGTCTTGGGATGTGGTAGTGAAACAGAATCCACAGCCAGTGTGCCAAAACAAATCTCAGGAAACCCCAAAACACGATTGTCTTGGTTTCTCAATGGTTGTGTCTGTGAGCGTACACACACACACCCACACACACAGTATACTGGCCTCTGACCATCGGGTAGGTTGTTTGTTATGCCACCCTCCGGGGGACATCTAATGAACCCCAAAGGACTTCCCTCCCAGCTACCATGTCAGGAAGGAGGGACCGCTACCCTCTTGAGCCAATCACTGCTGAGCTGCGAGCTGGGGGCGTCCATCATTGAAGTGTAGATGGAGAGTTGGCTTTGCTCCTTGGAGCAGGTTTTACAAGGCCAAGGTTAGGGTACCGGGCACATGTGGTGGAGATCTGACAAATTCGGGACAATATTGGTGTGAACAAGCCCCTCTTCCTGAGACTGTTCACACCATGCGGACCCTCAGCCCTCCCGAGCAGGACATTCTGTTAGTGTCAGTGAACATGTGGACTCTGACATTAAGTGATCTCAGAATGTCAGGAGTTCAAGCTGATCCCAGGGGAGGAAGACCTGCTTCTCTGTTCTTTTAGAACAAGAGTTGGTGCTTCTGCCTGGGTGGGTGTTCCTGTCTCTCCCCCCTCTGGGAGGAGGGCCCGCTTTTTTACAGAAGGCAGAAAGGTAGCCAAAAGCCATTGGCTTTGGATTGAAAAGTCCACCTCTACAGCCCCATAGCTAGAAGTGATTTCATGTTCTCCACATTGCATTCTTTATGTCTGAAATGGAATTGGAATATCTTTTGCCTAGATGAAGATACAAATCCTTCGTAAAGTAGGAAGGGAGGTCTCCGCGTGGATTCCGAGTCTGCAGGAAACCTGCTCATTTTATGGGAGGGAGACATAGTTCTAATGTCTGTGTTGAGTTGCTACATTTTAAGCATCCCCCTGTCCTTTGACAAGCATTACTCTGTAAGGATCTGGCAATGGCAGGGGAAGACACACCCTGCCCAGCGGCCCCCTAATCTGAAGCATTTTTCACTTAGGGACCGTCACTTAGATAAAGGCAGATTTTGGAGTATGCTGCAGAAAAGAATTTCAGGGCTGAGTCGGAATGAAGCAAATTGGTAAGTTTATTAAGTCGGGGTCAGAGGCAATAGACAGCACACACTTCAGATTCAAGTGCATGCAGAGAGGGGCCATATTCAATATTTGAGATATGGGGCCAGCCTCTTGACAAAGAATCTCTGTTAGGTATCTCCACAGTGACTATAGATGCAATTCTCTGTCTTTTTAACTTACATGGCCCCAAGGGTACAACTTACATGAATTAATAGATGAAACAAAAATTAAAAGTTAAAGAATAATACAAAGGTCAGTCTATGGATTTATCTCACCTCAAAAAATATGCTTTTGTGAGTAAAGTCAAAAGGTAGCTTTTCTGGGGTGCATTGTTTAGATGGAAGGATGGGAGGGGAGCCCCTCACAGCTCACCCCAGGCCACTGACATCCCCGCCCAAATGGGTAATCTGTGGTCCTTTGCCATCCCTGTTTGAGGTGTACATGGCTGGCAGCTTTGATTTCGCCCATGTGTGGAGGGGTCTTTGCTTTGGCGTGTGAAGAGCAAGCTTGGGGAAGCCAGATAGCAGTGTTCTACAGCTGCTCGGCCAAGCTGTGCTGGATCGGGTGCTACGAGATAGATGCTCTTGAAGATAGTCACCATCTTCTACCTCTGTGTGGCTGGAGCCCGGGACTGTTCACAGTGGAAGAGATGGGGCTCATTGTTCACACAGCAAGAGAAAAGTGTTGTGGAAAATTCTAGAAGGGTCGGGTATAAAGCTCAGAGATTAGAACGCTTGTTTAGCATGTGTGAGAGCCCAGGTTCATTCCCTGGGAGGGAGAGAAGAAAGGAAAGAAGGAAGGAAGGAAGGAAGGAAAGAAGGAAAGAAGGAAGGAAGGAAGTAGGGAGAGAGTGAGGGACGGAGGGAGGGAGGGACGGAGGGAGGGAGGGAAGAAGGGAAGGAAGGAAGGAAGGAAGAAAGGAAGGAAGGAAGGAAAGAAGGAAAGAAGGAACGAAGGAAGTAGGGAGAGAAGGAGGGACGGAGGGAGGGAGGCACGGAGGGAGGGAGGGAAAGAAGGAAGGAAGAAAGGAAGAAAGGAAGGAAAGGAGGAAAGGAGGGAAGGAGAAAGGGAGGAAGAAAGGAGGAAGAAAGAAAAGGAAGGAGGGAGGGAAAAGGTCCCAGATATTTTCTTCTTCCTTCGTTAAATAGTTTCTCTTTCTCTCTTCTCTCCACCTCAGTGAGTGGTTTATTTATTATTATGCTCCCTTGGCTCCGGGAATATAACTTCCACAGTGAGAGATTCCAGCAGGCTCTGTGGCTCTGTACTATAACAGAGAATTCAGTCCATAGCTGTTGAGGCCCGAGAAATGTTACCTACCCTAACCCTAACCCTAACCCTAACCCTAACCCTAACCCTAACCCTAACCCTAACCCTAACCCTAACCCTACCCTAACCCCTAACCCTACCCTAACCCCTAACCCTAACCCTAACCCTAACCCTAACCCTAACCCCTAACCCTAACCCTAACCCTAACCCTGACCCTGACCCTAACCCTAACCCTAAACCTAACCCTACCCTAACCCCTAACCCTAACCCTAACCCTAACCCTAACCCTAACCCTAACCCTAACTCCTAACCCTGACCCTAACCCTAACCCTAACCCTAACCCTAACCTTAACTCCTAACCCTGACCCTGACCCTAACCCTAACCCTAACTCCTAACCCTGACCCTGACCCTGACCCTAACCCTAACCCTAACCCTAACCCTAACCCTAACTCTAATCCTAACTCCTAACCCTGACCCTGACCCTGACTGTGACTCTAACCCTAACCCTAACCCTTGGACTTGCTGCTCTGTTCAAGGGACTGTGAAGCCCGCTCTTGGACGGTGTGTGGTGCCTAGATTCAGCTCAGGCTTGTGGCCTGCTCCGAGTTACCCGCTGAATGCACTAGGTAGCTTCCACCTGGGGGTGATCTGGGTCACGTGGCTTGCCTCATCTCTGGCAGAGGGTGATGAGTGTCCGGGTGAGTTAGGAGGCTGGGCGGGGCTGGGGAGAGCCCAGGACGAGGGCAGGAGGCAGAGAACCAGGAAGCAATTCCACGCTACGTTCTAGCTTCTGCATGGGGCCACCGTGGAAATCAATGACTTGTTAGATTTCCTTATTTTTATCCCTCTTTCCATTTGTCCCAAATTTGACGGCGTTATGTGGCCAGGGTGCCGTGAGCAGGAGACCACTGACTTCGTGACAAACGGAATCTTCTGTGCAGGAGATTTTCTTGGGAGGGAGGTTCATGGGGGAGGAGGGGGAGACAGGGCAGCCTGTGGTCCGAGACCCAGAGGGTTGAAAGGAAGTTGGTCCCAATGAACTGAAAAGTGGGTCAGAAGTAGAGAGGGGGCAGCGGCCCGGATGTGAATGTGGATGAATGACGAAGGATGAACACACGCACCTGACCACGTGCCAGGAGGGACGGAATTGGGGCTGGGATTACACAGGACTGTCATGAGAATCCCATCGCGGAGGAAGAAAAGCTCTGTTCCTCCGAGGAAGAGCCTTAAGCGCCCCCTCGGCTGCTTAGGTCCCCAGCTGGGGGTGCGAATCTTCTCACTCCGGATGGTGCTAATCCGGCAGCACCTCTGCAATGTGTTCCCTCGTGCAGTCAAAATCATTTCTGAAGTTGATGTACAGTCACACAGCAGGCCAGAGCAATTGACAGTCATTGCTATTTTCTCCCGTGAATGGGAAGACATTGGCCAGGTGGCTCGAGTGCCCCAGGCAGGCCGGAGGCTTACGGCCCCTAAGGAAGTGGCCGCAGGGGACATCCGGGAGTGGTAGCTTTTGGAAATGGTCATTCTTTGGTCGGCAGTGTTTAGCCTTTCTCTCACGTGCTGGGGGAGGGATGGGGAAGGCTGCTTGCAGAGTTCCCCAGACCCGGTTGCCTCTCTGAGATTCCAAGACCAGAACAGACACGCTTGGGGGCGGTGCCCAGCATCCCATCACCTCCAGCCTTAGCTGCTTCCTTCCATTTCAGAGCCAAGAGCCTGAAAGGCACATTTTTGTGAACGGACAGTTAGAACATAAGCTGCCTGCACGGACTCTGAGAGGCAGCCGGGAGCACGGCGATTGCCTGGGCAGAGGCGGGCAGTAGATCCCCGGTACGTGACCATCTAGCCACCCTTGGCATAAATGCTTGCAGATGCCCCTTCAGAACGCCAGCGTCTGGAGGAGTGTGCGTATGGGCAGAAGACCAGAGCGGGGAAGGGCGCTCGGTGTTTAATAAACACAAAAGAGACTAAAAATAAACCTCAAGAGCCCTTATTTACAAACTCGATGAAAGGATGAGATGGAGACAGGCGGTGGGAGGTGGGTGTCTGTGAACATGAAGCAGGCTCTGGGGGGCTCTGCCGAGAAAGCAGGGGGGAGGAGACCTTGACTCTGGCTGATGGGGATGCGCCCACATTCCGCTCCATCTCCCAGGAGGCACTTTCAAAGGACGTTCGAATCCTCTGCCGTCCAACGCAGAGGAAAAGCGAAGATGACTGTGACACTGGTCTTGCGGACGGTTCTGAAGGGTGTGAGCAAGGCCAGTGATCTGGCCTAAACCCCGCCTAGTCCACTCTGCCTGGGAGTCTGGCTTGTGCTTAGCCATGCTGGTTGGGGAAGGACAAGGTTTTGGCACCATGGGAAGAGGCCTATTCTAATAAGTCTACTTCTTAACAGCAGCGTCCTTCAAAACTGCAATGCTTGGGGGCTCCGAAGACCCTTTTTGTTGGTCTGAATGTTGCTTAGCCACTATTTCCCAACGACCTGCAGAGGGTCATTATTCTGTCTGCATGAGTGGTTTCTTCACTCTGAAGTCGGCATGCTTTGGATATTTGAGGTTTTGTTTATGTGTTTGTTTGTTTCTGAGAGTTCTGGTTCACCAGCTACAAAGCCCTATTTCACACAGTTCTTGGCTTAGGAACTCCCTGCTTCTCTGTGAGCCTGATTTGAAAAGGGAGACTCTCCAGGGTATCGGGGAAGAGATGAAGAAAAGTCTCCACGAGACAAAACACACAGAGCTCCCAAGATGAGACGTCGGTGTGCTCCAATTGTCTGAGCATGGATTTCCCAAAAATCACCAAAGGAATTCATTTCTATTTTAAGACCCGCAAGATGGCTTGTTACTTAATAAGTTAGCGTTGCCAGTGGCCAGATGCCTGGATCTTTCAAGACTCCCATTGATGAGCAGCTATGCAAACAGAACATATTTGGTGAACTCTTATGAGTTCAGAGCCCTAAGCCTAGATATGTGGGGAGAGGGAGAGAAGAAAGAAAGAGAGAGAGAGAGAGAAAAAGAGAGAGAGAAAGAAAAGAGAAAGAGAAAGAAAAGACAGAAGAGAGAGAGAGAAGAGAGAGAGAGAGTCCTAGTATGTAGTCTCTGCCTTCAAGATTCTTCAAATATCCCAGATCAAAACAAAATGAACAAGCAGTGCAAAAGCACCTGAAATATTTGTGGGCAAACATAACTGAATGACTATGTTGTAACGAAGGAAGAAGTAGGATTTCCAGGTTGAAGGAAAACATTCAGAATGGGGAAGGAAATGTTCTCGTTACATCACGCGTGCTCTAACCAAGTCCCTGAGTCGAGCGGCTGCAGGGAGGAAGGTTTATTCCAGCTCAGAGTTCACCATGGTGGGAGTCACAGGAAGCAGGAACTGGAGGCAGCTGGTCATACCCAGGACATATCCATAGCCAGGACGTGAACAGAGAGCAATAAGTCAGTGCCTGGCTTCTCTTCCATCCAGGGAATGGTGCAGCCCACGGTGGGCGGGTCTTCACACCTCCATTAAGACAGTCAAGACATACCCCCCACTGACATTCTCAGAGGCTAACCTGAAGCAGAGGAGGCTTCACAGGCGCGTCCACAGGCCCCGCCTCCTGAGCGTCAGTCAGGTTGAAAGCATTAACCATCACAATAAATTTGAAGGGGATTTAGGAAAGACTGTAGAAACGTGCTGGCCCCGTGTTGCTACTCAGAATCTGTCTGCTGGAGGTGAAGTGAGCTGACCTGCTAGGTCTTGGGGTATCCTCACCCCTATATTCAAGGGCAGTGACTAATGAATAGAAAGCAACAGCAAAATGAAGGACATGGCGTGGACTTGAACTTTTTGCCTGTTTTTCCCAATTAATTATCTTCTTCTACAAGGTTTCATACCAAAGGAATGGTATTTGGTTTCTTTCTCTCGGGTAGCTAGCATTGTCTCTCACTCATAGATCAAGTCCCTTCCTCCTCCCCCACCAAAGAATGCTCACGCTGGGTCCAGCATAGCCAGTTCACAAGTATGTTTGGATTCATTCTGATTTCCTTATCGTAACTCAGTTGTATGTGTGAAATACTAAACCATGAATGTTCCATCCCCTGCCTTAAAAAAAAAAAAAAAAAGGCCCAATACATGAGCCTTCGACTGGATAAAAGTAAAGTATTCAGATGCCAAAGTTTCAAGGAAAAAAGAACATACAGGTGGAGGACTTGCCATTAGGAACTATTTTCTTGGCATATCTGATTAAAGTGTATGCATGCCCGGCAGCTCTCCCCACCGTTAGCCTGCACGAGCGCATTCCAGTTCATAATCACGGACTGTTTTCCACCAGCCTGTCAACCTTCAAACGACGGGGTTAACTGCTTGCCCTCGAATGTAGTTAGAAGTGGTTTGTTAATCTCTCTTAATCTGCTCCTCCTGTAACCAGACACACATGTTGATTTCATTGTACTTTTTCTGCTTAAACTGTGAATGGTATGAAATCAGACACTGGAATCAAAATCGCCCCGTCATCTCAGGACCGCATCACCCGACAGTCTCTGAGAGCACGATGGTGTTCATCCTTTTCAACCACCGCTCTACCTTTCCACAGATGCTATCCCGCCCACGTTCTACAGACCCTACTTCCGGATTGTCCGCTTCGATGTCTCGACGATGGAGAAGAACGCTTCCAACCTGGTGAAAGCAGAGTTCAGAGTCTTTCGCCTGCAGAACCCCAAAGCCAGAGTGGCCGAACAACGGATTGAGCTGTATCAGGTAAGCACACCTGGGTTGCGTTTGTGGGCTATGGCTTTAGGTCCTCGGGTAGAACACTTCCTACGGTGGAAGATTCTCGTCGCTGTAAACTGTTCCGCACACCACCGTGTGGTCTGTAGATGTTCCTGTGCTGTCTCTCATCCCTGGGTAGGAACGATGGTAGAATGGAGTACTGGCGCTCAGTGCTCGCGTCCTCGCTGGTGGAGGAGTACTGGTGCTCAGTGCTCGCATCCTCGCTGGTGGAGGAGTACTGGTGCTCAGTGCTCGCATCCTCGCTGGTGAGGAGTACTGATGCTTGGTGCTCGTGTCCTTGCTGGTGGAGGAGTACTGGTGCTCAGTGCTTGCATCCTCGCTGGTGGAGGAGTACTGGTGCTCAGTGCTCACATCCTCGCTGGTGGAGGAGTACTGGTGCTCAGTGCTCACATCCTCGCTGGTGGAGGAGTACTTGTGCTCAGTGCTCACATCCTCGCTGGTGGAGGAGTACTTGTGCTCAATGCTCACATCCTTGCTGGTGGAGGAGTACTGGTGCTCAGTGCTCACATCCTTGCTGGTGGAGGAGTACTGATGCTCGGTGCTCACGTCCTTGCTGGTGGAGGAGTACTGATGCTTGGTGCTCATGTCCTCACTGGTGGAGGAGTACTGGTGCTCAGTGCTCACGTCCTCCCTGATGGAGGAGTACTGGTGCTCAGTGCTTGCTTCCTCGCTGGTGTAGCACTGGTGCTCAGTGCTCGTGTCCTCGCTGATGGAGGAGTATTGATGCTTGGTGCTCATGCCCTTGCTGGTGGAGTACTGGTGCTCAGTGCTTGCTTCCTCGATGGTGGAGGAGTACTGGTGCTCAGTGCTCTCATCCTTGCTGGTTGAGGAGTACTGATGCTCAGTGCTCACGTCCTTGCTGGTGGAGGAGTACTGATGCTTGGTGCTCGCATTCTCGCTGATAGAGGAGTACTGGTGCTCGGTGCTCACATCCTCACTGGTGGAGGAGTACTGGTGCTCAGTGCTTGTGTCCTCACTGGTGGAGGAGTACTTGTGCTCAGTGCTCGCATCCTCGCTGGTGTAGTACTGGTGCTCAATGCTCACATCCTCACTGGTGGAGGAGTACTGGTGCTCAGTGCTCATGTCCTCACTGATGGAGGAGTACTGGTGCTCAGTGCTCACATCCTCACTGGTGAAGGAGTACTGGTGCTCAGTGCTCATGTCCTCACTGATGGAGGAGTACTGATGCTCAGTGCTTGTGTCCTCACTGGTGGAGGAGTACTGGTGCTCAGTGCTCACATCCTCACTGGTGAAGGAGTACTGGTGCTCAGTGCTCATGTCCTCACTGATGGAGGAGTACTGGTGCTCAGTGCTTGCTTCCTCACTGGTGGAGTACTGGTGCTCAGTGCTCACATCCTCACTGGTGAAGGAGTACTGGTGCTCAGTGCTCATGTCCTCACTGATGGAGGAGTACTGATGCTCAGTGCTTGCTTCCTCACTGGTGGAGTACTGGTGCTCAGTGCTCGCGTCCTCACTGGTGGAGGAGTATTGATGCTTGGTGCTCATGCCCTTGCTGGTGGAGTACTGGTGCTCAGTGCTCGCATCCTTGCTGATGGAGGAGTACTGGTGCTCAATGCTCATGTCCTCGTTGGTGGAGGAGTACTGGTGCTCAGTGCTTGCTTCCTCACTGGTGGAGTACTGGTGCTCAGTGCTCACGTCCTCGCTAATGGAGGAGTACTGGTGCTCAGTGCTCACATCCTCGCTGGTGGAGTACTAGTGCTCAGTGCTCACGTCCTCACTGGTGGAGGAGTACTGGTGCTCAGTGCTTGCTTCCTTGCTGGTGGAGGACACACTTGCAGGCAGCTTGCATCCGGATCATCCCTTCTGGAAAGTCGACTCCTGAGCATTTCAGCTGACCGTTTCCTTCCTGTGGCTTGTCTGTCCATTTCTCTTTGGTATTCCTCTCTTCTTTTCTTCCAGTTGTCTTTTTCCTCCATACCTTCTCCATTCTTTTACTTCCCTCTCCAACTAGCCAATCTCTCTGTTGGCCGCCTCCCAACCTGTGCACGTGTGTGCTCTGTCCTCCGTGACGTCACAGCCCTGGCATCTCCTCGCTCAGCCTCCCAGCAGAGCAGCTGTTTCAGAGGAAGATGGTCTCTGAGATTCCAGACTGGCTCTTTAAGGCGTGTAATGGTCACCAGGGCCGTTGCTTTAGCGTCACCTAGGAGCTTCGAGATGCTCTGGCCCAGGCCATGTGCCCCGTGGTGGGACATCTACAGGTGACCCTTACAGACTGAAGTGTTGCTTTCAAGCTCTGCGTGGAGAGGAGGAGGCGGATCGTCCACACACAGCTCAGACACATTGTCTTGTCACGCGAGCAGCACTTGTGTAGAGGGCGGGGCTGGGAAACTCTCCATGGGGAGCTGGTACTTGGGTGTGGCTCCTGAGTCTTCTCAAGGGAGGATGAAGCATTGTTCTTGGTAGAGAGAACAGCTTGTACAATGAGTCTTTCCTTCTCCTTCCTCCTCCCCTTCTCTTCTTTCTTCTTCTTCTCCTTCCTTCTCTTCCTCCTCCTCTTCCTCCTTCTTTCTTATCCTTCCTCTGTTGGCAGGCAAACCCAGAGATGTGTCCATCTACCACTGAGCCACAGCACTAGCTCCTATATGACAGAATCTTTGTGAACTCCCTGAGCACCTGGCTCAAGATGCTCAATGCCTGGAGGGAGGGAGGGGCCAGAAAGCGACCTTCCAGCTAGACCATGAGAGTAAAGAGTAAGGATGGATCCCCAGGAATCTCATGTTGATGAACAGGCCCTCCTCGAGAAAAACAGAGAAGACACATGTGTGCAGAAACCTGAAGCTGTTCTGTAACGTCTTTGGAAATTTGGGAAACTAAGATGAGAATTTTCCTTGTGTTCATCGATCAATTCGGAAATTGCCAGATGTGTACGTGTTGTATGGTGACCATCACAGAAGCTTTCAAACAGGTTTCAGAGACACACATGCACATGAAAGCATTTGTTTCTTGTTAACATGGATCCTTAAGAATCGCAGTTTGGGGTCATGGCTGCCTCGGCATGTTCAGAGAGAGGGCAGAGAGCCTTCGCCTGGTGAATGCTGCCAGCGCAGCTGGGAGCGGAGGGTGGACCGTTGTCCGACGGTGTGGAGCACTTCAGGAGCACTCTGCTGTGCGCTGCACACTCGTTCCGCCGGGTGCGCTTTCTGTACTTTGCATTCTCTGCCTTGCACAGAAAGATGTCGGGGTGGGTTTCTGCGAGATGGAGCCGCAGGCCGGGGATGCGCAGACAGGAAGGGGCGGGCCCGGCCATCATCACCTCCGTGTGGGCAGGCTCCTCCCCAGTGCCGTGCTGTTCGCAGCAATTCTTCCCACTCCTCTTCTCCCCAGTAAGAACCAGAAGGATTAAGAAGGGAAAAGTGGCACAGAGGGTAGAGAGCGTTGGAGGCAAAGCTGAGGTTGGCATGCTTGGAAAGAAGCCGGGTAATGAAGGGCGGCCAGGCTAGACCACAAGAAGGCGTGAGCAGAGGGACAAGTTCCATCTCTGGCCCCTGCATTTGTCTTCCGCTCCCAAAATGAGGCCTCTTCCTTCCTGCCGCCCCCGTGTCGCATCCAGGAGCGTCCCTGGCCTTCGGCAAGTCCAAGGTGAGGCCTGAGGTCTTGCTGCACCGGAAGCTGCTAAACCCGTTATTCCTTGTGGCCGTGTCTCTTCCTCCCTTGAGGCTGGTCAGAGGCTGCTGCAGTCGCTCTGCATGGCTGCCAGGAAACTCACAGAAAGTCCAGTTACAGTTCATGGTCCAGCTTGCCAGGAGGATTCACACCAACACCTGGGGCTGAGAGAACTGGCCGCACTAGATCCACAGAACTGCTCAGAGAGGGACGATCCTCGTTTGCCAGACCTGCATGTCTGGCCAAGGATCTAGGATGTCAACTTCCTCAACCAGCTCCCTCCATCGAATTCACCTGTTCGGGGACTGGTCCCCCTCACCATGGGCTGGGCGTCCCCATCAACTAGATAATCTCTTGCGGGCTCCCTTAGGGCTTAACTCAACTACTAATTCTCTATAAACGTGCCAGAGCTTGGATCTTCAACCATCATGGAGTTGACATGTGTCTAACCATAACAGAGGCCTAATTGGGCTCCTGATGGATGTGCCCCTTCTCAGAGCTTTCAGCAGCCCCAGGTGCTTCTAATTCCTTGCCTAGGCGAGGATGGTTGAGGAAAGGGCGCAAGCTTCGTTCACTGGCACTGACTGAAGTTCGTGGGCTGCTGAAGGCGTTGGCTCCGGCAGAAGAGCGCGATTGTTGTTGTTACTATGCTGTGTAACAGCACTCTTGCACAACTCAAGGGAGAAAGGCAGATTTATGTGGCTTTCGATTCCAGAGGGGAGACAGAGTCATCCAATATGGTGGGAATCTCATAGCATAGGGCATGGTTGGGGGCAAACTAGGAAGGCAGTTCAGGTAACTGCGTCATGACGGAGGTAGAGAGAGCAAGAGCAAGCTGCAAGAGGAAGCCGGGTTGGCCCACTAAGCCTCAAGGCCCACCCCTTGTGGTGCGAGCCTTCTTCCTGCAAGGATCCACCCCTTGAAGCATTAGCATCAGCAAAGGATTTGAACATATGAGCTTGTGTGTGTAGGGGGGAAGGGGCAGAGATTCACACTCAAACCTTGATGGTGATGGTTAGTGTTGTCAACTCGACAGATTCTAGAGTCACCGAGGGGCCAGTCTTCTGAGCACACCTGTAAGGATGGCCTGGATGAAGGTTACCCTCTGAGAACATCTGTGAGGGAGTACCCCGATCAGGTTCATGATGTGGGGAGACCCATCTTAACTGAGGGCGGGCCTTTCTCTGGGCGAAGGCTTTGGCATGTGTAAAATGAAGAGAGCACCTTGAACACCTAGTACTCATTGCTCTCTGCCTCATGACTGTGGGTGCAAGACAACCAGCTGCTTTAAGCCCCTGTCGCCATGACAGCCCCTCCTCAATGGGCTGGGCCTGTGAGCGCAGGAATCCTATGTCCCTTCAACTGCCAGTAACAGTCTTCTTGCTTTCTCTGCCTTCTTTCTTCCAGACTTGGCTTTCTGTGCCTTGGTACATTTGCATTTCTAAGGAATCAGTTGTCAAAGGCAATAGCATCTCACCACTAGAGGAGATCAGTGGCAAAGATATAAAATAGCGGCTAACTCCTGAGTCATTTAGAGCCATTTATTTTTGGCTCAAGATGCAGAGGGAATATTGAATTTTCAATTTGGGGGATGAAATGGAGAATTGATGTTGACAGAGCAACGTAAGTAAACAAATGACTTCAGCAGAGGAGAACGAAACATTGCCTACCTTAACGGACATGCCGTGTGCTTTGTCTTTTCAAGATTCTGAGATATCGCCTCTGAGGTTTTGCATAAAAGTTCAGGGGTTCCTTTTTAAGAAACTCTAGTGCTTCAAAACTCGAAGGAGAGGTTTCTGTCCCTATAAGGGAGGATAGTGCTAATGGAGTTAATGAAAATTGTCTGCCCCTCCCCATACACACATGTGTGTCTGTGCGCGCGCGTGCGCGCACACACACACACACACACACACACACACACACACAGAGTTCAGCTTTCATTTCTCATGTTGCCCAAGGGGATATAAAATGAAAAAGAGGTCAGCCAAAAAAACTGACTGTCTGTTCAATTAGACTTGCAAAATATGCAACTGAAAAAAAAAGTTATACTGTGCTCCTGTTGTACAGAATTTTACAGCACACAATCCCCTAAATACATACCCTACCTCTGGCGCCACGTCGGAGACCTACCCAGCATAGTAACCACTTCAGGAAAAAACGCAGTATAATAAACACTTTGTTTGCGTGAGGCTGGATGAAGTCTTGGGACTTTTCAGATGGATCCAATGGCAGCTTGTCTCCTGAGCAACTTGGATTTTTATCATTTGTGTTAAGTTATTATGTTACTTGGAGTCTCACAGCCTTGGGAGCAGGTGGGACCCATGTACTGTGAACGAGTACTGTGACCTCACATGCACATTCATAACCATGCAATAGTAATGAGATGATGCTCATTTGTGAGGTGAGCCCAGAGCGATAGAACCGCACTGATGGTCACTGCTGACACATGTAGTTCTTACTGTGGGCCAGGTGCTGCTGTAAGTGTTTGATTGACAGATGAGCTTAATATCTACAGGGACGCTATAAAGTAGATAGTTTACAGATCAGGACAGAGACCCAGTGGAGATCAGTAGCTTGGCTCCTCACCCGTTAGAGGAGGGTCACGCCTGGATTCTCACTCAGGTCAACTGACCCATGGGTCTTGTCCTCGATTTATTCATCACACTTAGGGGCCACGTGGGTTCAAGGCACGGCTTTGCCCTTCTGGGAGCCTGAGGGAGTCACGCTCCCAGGACTCTCTCTGCCAGTGTAACACGGGCCGAGCCTGGGCGCACTGCAGAGATCTTCCATGGACATCCTCACGCCGGCTCTCCCTCCAGGCTCTAGTGTAACTATCCTTACAGTTTCCCAAGCATTGGCTTGAGCCGTTGTACGGACCCCCTCTTACGTCTGCAGTCTGTTTCCCACCCGCCGTAAACAAAAACAGCATCCAGCCCTGACCTCACAGTCTAGTTCCTGGTCGCTCCTCCAGGATCCTCCTAGGGGGCCTCTCTAAAGACTGCTTCTTTTTCTTCTGCTTGCAGGGGTCTTCGTTGCTGGTGAGCTACTCAGATTAGAGAAGGAGGCGGATATGGTAGCCAGTCAAGCCTGGGTTAGCTCTGCACATTACATGTCAGCCCTGGGTTAGCTCTGCACATTACATGTCAGCCCTGGGTTAGCTCTGCACATTACATGTCAGCCCTGGGTTAGCTCTGTACTTTACATGTCAGCCCTGGGTTAGCTCTGCACATTACATGTCAGCCCTGGGTCAGCTGTGCACCTTACTACTAGCTTTTGGGTCTGATGGATTCCTCTTCCCTCTGGATCTTTGCGTGTTGAGATAGGTGTTGCAGTTTTATCCAGTGTGCCGCCGCGGGTGATGCATTCATGAAGTGTGGCGCATGAGATGCGGAGGCCGACCCTTAGCGTCGTGTCTCTCACCAACTAGAATGGGATCATTTTTCCTCTAGAATTAACCTGTGATTACAAACCCTGACCATCAACCACCAGGCTGGGATGAGGTCTGACCCATTGCCTGCTGAGAGAGGAGATGTTTTTGAATGAATTCAAGAAAAGTTTTCAAACAGAACTCGGGCGCAAGAAATGCTGTCAGAATGGATGCAGCTTCATGAAGGGGTCCATTTAAGAATTTTCACCCACTTATATAGATTTGGGGATTCTCCTGTGTCGGTTTTAAAGTTATCTCTCTAAATACTTATGAGCAAAGAAATGATTCTACCCATTCATTTCCATCCTTTATTCATTGGCTGGCAAGTTAAATAACTAGGTAGGTTAAAGGCAGGTGATAAGATAAGTCAAGGAAGCTGGTGTTCTTGGGTAATCTGCTCTGGCTCAGAAGTGTTTGATCCACTATGGGCCCGTGTGCAGGCATCCAGGGTGATGGTGTGGAGGGGTGCTGGCATGTGTGAGGGGGCAGGCCTTGAGGGAGCTTGGTCACAGCAGACTCCTTACGAGTGGTTAGTTTCCATGGTGGGGGGGGGGACTAGCAGGGTCAAGTTACTCTTTTACTAAGAGTGGCTTGTTTTATAAAACAAAACAAAAAAATGCTGTTTCTATTATCTAGCACATGCTCCCACCCTGGAATGGCGTCTGCCATGCTGTGTGATAAGTAAAAGGCTTTCGCCGCAGCCAAAGCTGTGTGAGATCCAAACATGAAGCATCGGTCCCTAAAACTGGCTTTTGGCCCAAGGAAGGACGTTATGGTCCGAATTTGGCTTCCCTCACATCTCGCCCACGGTCCTCTTCGCCTGCCGTTCGTGACTTAGCCCGGTGGGGTCCCTTCTGGCCTCTGCCTGATGATCGCATGGTGGTCTCATGAAGCGCAGCGTCAATGGGACGCGCGTCTCTCTCTCTCAAAGGTCTTTCATCCCTCGGATCCAGAGAATCGAATGTACTTGTTTATCGCTTGTGCAATGGTCAGCAAGGTCCATCTGTGAAACGAAAGAAATGAAGGAGACAGTAGAGGATCGTATGGTGTTTCCACTACAGAAGGGACCTTTTCCTGAGTGTGCATATGTGCATGTGTGGGCATGCGTGTACCTGTGTGTCTCTGCTTGTGTAGATGCATGTACGAGTTTGTGTGTGTGTCTCTCGCTCTGTGCATGTAGTTGCCTGTGTGTCATGTGCACTTGTGTGTGTGCACGTGTGTCTGTGGACTGAAGACATATCTGTGGCAATTCCTAATGGTCATTAAAGGAGCCACTTGTGCTGTATTTGATCACAGTGCACGTGGGCCTGGGTCACCTAGGCGCATAGCAGCGTGGGGAGCGGTCCGCAGGCGAGAACGCTATGGCTTGGGGATGCAGCTGTCTGAGCTCCCAAGGGCACCTGCTTTCACTTGCTTCTGGAGCTGTGTCTCACGCGAGCCGATTCTGCAGGCTCTCATGACATCCTGACCGGGCATGAGTTACTCTTGAGATTACAAGGAGCCGTGACAATTACAGGTCATGATGATGACAAAAGCAGGGTAAATGAGACAGGTCCTTCTACGGAGCCCAGCCTGGCTTTGAACTTTGATCCTCCTGCTTTTGCCTCACAATGTTAGGTTTGCACCAGGCCCAGTTTCTGAGGAGGATGATGATAATGACGATGATTAGTGTTACTTGGCGCCAGGGACAAATGGCACCTCCAGAATTAATGAAGGTCTCAGGGGTACTTTGGAGAGTCTCCAGGCATGGCTACTGTAGATAGGCCAAGGGTCAATGCTGCCAGGAGTCTTCCTCTGTGTCTATCTGCATATGTGTATAATATTGCAGTTGGATTGGGGTTCCAACTCAGTATCAAATACCCCCAAGTTTTAACCAAGAGGTACTTTACTTACCTGTGAGCTTAAGCCAACTAGACTTTGAAAGATGGCAGGGATTTAAATGAATTTGTTGCTTTGGAAGGTCAGTGTGCCTTGGAGGAAATGGACACTTATCTGAGCAGGGTGACTTTCAAAGCCCGCGACTGCCAAGGACCAGATGCTCAGCATAGAGAGCTAGCAAAGAACCTGAGGGGCTATGGAGACAACTTAGTGAGTCAAGCACTTGCCACCTAAGCTCGAGGACCTGAGTTTAAATCCTCAGAACATACGCAAAAGCTGAGTGCAGCAGCATACACCTGCATGCATCCGTGTGGAGCATGCGCCTGCATGCATCCGTGTGGAGCAGCATGGGCCTGCATGCGTCCGGGTGGAGCAAGCGCCTGCATGCATCCATGTGAAGCTGCATGCATCCGTGTGGAGCTGCATGCATCTGTGTGGAGCTGCATGCATCTGTGTGGAGCAGCATGTGCCTGCATGCATCCATGTGGAGCAGCATGCGCCTGTGTGGAGCAGCATGCACCTGCATGCATCTGTGTGGCGCTGCATGCACCCGCATGCATCTGTGTGGAGCTGCATGCACCCGCATGCATCTGTGTGGAGCTGCATGCACCCGCATGCATCTGTGTGGAGCTGCATGCACCCGCATGCATCTGTGTGGAGCTGCATGCGCATGTATGCATCTGTGTGGAGCAGCATGCATCTGTGTGGAGCTGCATGCATCTGTGTGGAGCAGCATGCACCTGTATGCATCTGTGTGGAGCAGCATGCATCTGTGTGGAGCTGCATGCATCTGTGTGGAGCTGCATGCATCTGTGTGGAGCTGCATGCACCTGTATGCAGCTGTGTGGAGCAGCATGCATCTGTGTGGAGCTGCATGCACCTGTCATCCCGTCACTCCTACAAGATGGCATGGAGATAGGAGGATCCCTGGAAGTTTGCCTTCTGTCTAGCATGGAGTATGCAGTGGTGAGGAACTAAAAGGCCCAGTAAAAGACAAAGTGGAAGGTGGTGACTCACAGCTGTAGTTGTCCTCTGACCTTCACACACATGCTGTGTCAGCACACACATGTGAACACACATACACACACACACAGGGCATTGCCTTGGAAAGCTAGACTTGAAGTTAGACTTTGAAGAACAGAAGTTAAACACATACACTCAAATGCACATAAGCATGCGTGCATACATGACATGCACTCACATCCATGCATGTACATATAAACATATATATCCATTCACATGCATGCAAGCATGTTCACATACATGGCATGCACTTGCATGCACACACATGCACACATGACATGCACATACAGGCACACTTACATATACATGCACATATACACATGATACATACTCACTTGTGCACACACATATAAACACGTACATACACTCACATGCACACTTACAGGGAGGTGCACACAATGGAACATTTCCTCTCTGGATGGGATGATGCACCTGACTGCTAACTGAAATAAGTCGTTTGCATTAACAGCTGTAACCATAGCACAAGAGGTTGCAGTTCCTGCTGAGCACATTCACCCCATGCCTCATCCTCTCCAAATTTTGCTAGACCATGTATGGAACTTTTTTTTTGTTTCTTTTGGTTTTTAGGTGCATATGGATATGGTGTGTGTGTGTGTGTGTGTGTGTGTGTGTGTGTGTGTGTGTGTGTGTTTGCACATGAGAGCATATGCACAGGAGTGCACTTAGGTGGCTGTGCCTATGGAGACCCAAAGATAATATTGGATATTTTTGTCCTCCATCACTCTTCCACCTCATTATTGTGAGCCTGAGTCCCTAATTACACCTAGAGCACACCACTAGGGCTTGCTCTGGGGATTCCCAGGCTCTGCCTTCCAAGGCTTGAATTATAGGCAGGACACCACACCTGTCTGACATTTTTATGTAGGATCTGGGGATCTGAATTCAGGTCCTTTTGCTTGTGAGGAAAAATCTTGAACCCCTGAGCCACCTCCCCATCCCAGGAATTACTTTTCAAAGACATGGAAAAGGCGCTGTGGCCTGACACCGAAGGCTCGAGAATCAGCCACTCAAGAAGACAGGCTGGGGCTTGCAGGCTAAGTGATTCCACGTCCCCTGGAAGCTTCGTGAGACCTCTGCAGATTCAAAGGGGGCGGAGCTCAGTGGTTGCGTGAGACCTCTGCAGATTCAAAGGGGGCGGAGCTCAGTGGTTGCGTACTTGCCTGCCACGTGTAGCCAGCGTTACAGGCTGGAGCGGCTGCTCCAGGTAGGGAAACGCCTGGAACTCAACCCGAAGGAAGTAATGAAAGGACGCGTATGTAGAGCATTGAAGTCACGATGCTTACCCCAAAGGGTTTTTGCTGGACTAAATAAATAATAAATAATAAATAAATAATAAATAAATAAATAAATAAGAAAGGGCTGGCAATACGGCTCAGGGGCTAAAGCCTTTGCCACACAAGCAAAAAGATCTGCGTTCGGTTCCCAGGTAAAATGCCCGGGGGAGTGGCAATGGCCTGCAACCCCGGCCCTGAAAGGCAGTCAGAGCAAATCAGTGAGGAGGCAGAACAATCCAGAATGAGTCCCATGATTGTCACCCTCCGGCCTCCATAGGCACATACAGTCAAGAGCACATGTGTGTGCGCGCGCGCACACACACACACACACACACACACACATGTGTAAATGTTTAAACCTTTGCTGAGCTGCAGTGATTATACAACCCAGACCCATGGCCCGTTCTCAACTGATCCTACTTGTTGGAAATTTGCGGCCCAAGAGGACTCGGAACAATCTGAATTGTCCAGAAAGTGACCGGGGCGGCCTTTCTCACGCGACGAGGAGGAAAGGCCTTCGAGGCCTTACCCGAGCACGCGGCCAGCTGGGCTGCCGCAGCTGGCTCCTCAGAGCCCTTCCAGTGTTTGCGACGTGTGGTTCCCAAGTCAGCGACCCAGGGTCAAGCAGATCTGAAGAGGGTCGCACTGACAGCCGGCAGCGCGTGCTGAAGGCAGTTGGGTAATCACCCTGTAAACACCAGCAGCCTTTAAATACACAACAACACTGAGTACAGTTGGAACATTCACAACGTGCAACGCGTTTCACAAGGAGGCAGGCCAGTTAACCCACAGTGGGTTTTTCTCTACAGATGGATTGTAACATAGTCCTTCTATTGGAAGGGCGATTGAACTGGCTCCCGTAGGATCACAAATGCTGGTTATGGAAAGTCATGTTGAATTCCCAAGGCTTTCTCGTGAGGGTGTGATATCTCCTAGATGTCACTTTGGTGCTGAGCCAAACCCTGACTTGATTTGTAGCGCTCTTCCTTCAAGGCTGAGACTTTTCTCTGGCTGTAATTTTCATCTCAACTTTTTTTTTTAAACCCCCAAACGATTGGGTAACAGGAGTGCCTTTCACCTCCGCACACTCACTGGCTGGCCGCTTTCCAGTGGGAGAGGGATGAATGAATCCTTTTGTGCAGGGGTTTTGTAACGCAGTGAGAAGCTTAGACCCTTGCCAAAGGTGAGACGTGGGTAGGTGGCACGTGTTCTGTGTAATCCGCCTGGATCGCTCATGTAATGAAGGCAGCGTGCAGACATCCCTCTGTGTGGTGGCTAAGCCGGCGGGCGAGGGAGATGGTAAAGCACTTGCCAGTGCAATTGTGAGGACCGGGGTTCAGTTCTCCAGCAGCCACGTAAAAGCCAGGCAGGCATGGTGGCCTGTCTGGAACCCTAAGATTCAGGAAGTGGAGACTGGAATCCCTGGGGCCAGCTGGGCAGCTGGGTTCACTGGTTTGGTGAGCCCTGGGTTCAGAGAGACACCCCGCCTTACTAAATACTGTCTAGAGGGATGTCAGCTTGGGGACTCTACACGCATGCTCACTCGTGCACTCACACCACATCGCACACACATGCATGTAAGGACATAGCTCTATACAAAACATACATAATACGCTAAGAAAATGGTAAAGATCTCTTATCTCTCTTATGCACACAGAGAGAGAAAGAGAGAGAGGGGAAGAGACAGACAGAGAGAGAAAGGGAGAGAGAAAGAGACAAAGATGAAAATCTTAACTTAAATGAATGTCATGGATCTCTGTCCCCACACACTGTGCACGTGATTGTCTCCTAATGAGACCCAAGGAAACAGCCTTGTCCCCTGGCAATCTATGACATGCAATATCATGTGTGCGAACCACGTCTGCATCCACTACTACCACGGAGAGTGTGCAGGGAGGCCCGAGAGCGGGGTCCTCCTAGAAGCTTCACGTACTTTTCTCTGTGTTACTTGTTTCGTAGCTGTCTCTCTCACACCTAAGATTAGAGGACGAAAATGATCGTGACAGAAATATCTGCAGCACAAATTCAGCTTTGCGCCCTCTGGTCTCTGCAGAGCGTCTTTAAGTGTGTGAAGCTGAGCCACTACCTAGTGCCAGGATTTGGTGTTTAAATCATGAAGAACAGAAACGCTCCGCAGCCACTAACGCATGGTGCGCTGCCACTTGACCCTTCACAGCGTCTGTTCTGCCCTCTTTATCTCGTCATGTAAGCAAATGTTTGACCTGTCGTCTGGCCTACTTCATTGAGTGTAGTGTCCCTTTCAAGCCTGCATCAGAATTTATTTTCTTTTTCTGTGGCTAACTAATATCTACTGTGTGCACACGTTACATTTTGCTTATCCATATTGTTTGGTCATTTTCCTGGCCTCTGGCAGTCATGAATACTGCTGCTTTGAACACTGGTATGCACTTAATGCGAGCCCCTGTTTTCCACTCTTTTGGGCTGTACCCAGGAGTGGACTCACTGACTCATGTGGTAACTGTGTTTACTCTTTTGAGGAGCCACCAAACTGCTTTCAGAAACAATTTGTTTCCCTCACAGTAAGCTGTCTTTATGAGGACTTCCCAGGACACACTGGTTTTCTCAGAAGTAATAGCACGTTTTTCTCAGGGTCCTGTATTTCATCAGTTTCTAACAGTTCCATTAACTTGCACAACATCAATACCAAGGCTGAGCGCCAACAAGAGAGTCAAAAACATGCATGGTTGGTATTTGCCGAGTACACGATTCAACTGTCTCATCCAGAAGGGGGTGAAAAGTAACCTTTCTGAGAGACCCCAGTGTGCTCTGTGGGTACCAGTTGGCACAGAGAATAGAACCTAGAATGAAAGGAAAGCGACAGAATTGAGGAAGACAGCTGCTGTCAACCACAGTGCTGTGGTCATGACAGGATGCATAGACAGAGAGACAGGGATCCGCACTCAGCACCAGGGTTTGGAGATTGGAGACAGGCAGGCATGGGCAGGAATGGCCAGCACAGTGGTGAACTGACTGCTCGGTTAATTTTTTTGTGTGTTGTGGTGTGTGTGTGTGTGTGTGTGTGTGTGTGTGTGTGTTGTGTTGCATTATATATTTGTAACGGTTACTCTTAACTATTGCTGTAAGAGAACACCCAAAGTCAAGCAACTTAAGGAAGAAAGGGAGATTTATTCACCTTATGATTCCAGAGGGGAGATACAGTCTTTCATAGTGGAGGTAGCATGGCTGGCTGAAGCTGGAGTCAGGCTAAGTCACTCCCATCTGTGAGGCTGAGAGCTACCAGACTGCTTGCTGCAAAGGCAGACTTCTGGAGATAGGGTGGTACTAATCCACCTCAAGGCCCACCCCTTGTGACTGCCTTTCTCCAGCAAGGCTCCACCTCTCAAGGTGCCATGACCTTGCCAAACACATGAGACTGTGGGGGACACATTTCAAACCATGACACTCCACCCCTACCCCCCATGGGTTCATTATCATCTCATTATGCAAACCGGACTCAGTCTAACTTTAAAAGTCTTCATAGACTACATCAATAGTCCCAACACAGTTCAAAAGTCTAAAGCCTAAAGCCTCCTATAAAATCAAAAGACAAGTTACATACTTCCAGCATACAATGGCACAGAATAAACATTCCCATTCCAAAAGGAAGGAATGGAGGGGGCTGGAGAGGTGGCTCAGGGGTTAAGCCTCTCTAGACCCCATGTATAGACGCCTGGCAGAAGCGGGGGCGGCCTGCGTTTCTGGTCCTGGTAGGGCGGAGCCTGTGAATCCTGAGGCAGAGTAAACAAGGAGGAGGTGGAGGCGGTCCATGGTGGTTCCCGAATTCGCCCGTGGTTCTACACACACACACACACACACACACACACACACACACACACACACGCACAATTGAATAAATAAATAAATAAAAATTTTTAAAAAATTAAAAAGGAAGGAACGGGGGCGTATCAGGAAAGATCAGTCCATAAAGAGACTGAACACCAGCAGGACCTGCAGCAACCAGTCCAACAGGTGAGCCTCTACTTGAAATCATCTCAGTTCCAAAGGGCTTCGGTCCCACCCCTCCAATGCAGCTGTCTGTAGAACACATCACTCTCTTGGGCTGACTCCTTCCATGGTATACAGCTATCCTTTGCAGATGTCTCATGTTGTCTCTGGCATCTCTAACATCTTGTCTTCTCAATGGCAAATCAGGCTTTAACTCCACAGCACAAACTGCCCTTCTTGGGCCTCTAAACTGTGGACTTTCTGCTACATGCTGCCTGGATTCTATCATTTTTTGAAATCTTAGAGGAAGAATCCATGGCTGCCAGGATGACATTGCCAAGACTGGCCCCCTTGAATCACAGCTGATTCAGCTTCTCTGTGCTGGCTGTGGGGAAAATCTCTTCTCCTCCTGGACAGTTGCTTGGTAGAAGAAGTGGACCCTTGCTTTGGAACTCCATCCTTTAGCTCATTTCTTCCAAAAGGATTTGCATTCCTATGGGTGGGAGCCTTCTCTGAGAATCTTGCCCTTAAGATAGGGCTTCTCCTATTATCCAACTTGAGAGCAGGCTTTGATTTACTAATTGAGCTAATCTCTTTAACTGCCATTTTGTTCTCCGCTTCTTCCTGGTTCAACTCTGTAAGTTTGCCATTGCATTTTTGATTATCAGATCTTACAGTTACTACTTCTTCTGCCTGATTCCTTGTTCTTTTTCATAACTCTGAAGACAACTAAAAAGTAGCCATATCACATTATCAAGACTACATTGCTTTGAAATTTCCTCTGCCAAGCACTCCAGTTTAGTTTTCAGGATGAGAACAAAACTTCACTAAACTCTGCCAACACATGGCTTCATGTCACTTGTCCAGTTGCAAACACAATCTCTATTCCCCTCTGGGCCATCATCACAAGTTGGGCTTCCACTGCCTGTGTCTCTCACAGCATTGCTCTCTTGGAGCTCTCACAAGAAAGGCTCATCTGGTCCCATCGCCAAGATGCAAAGAGTTTCCCACACAAAGTCCCAAAGTTCTCTATATTTCTCCCAAACAACAGTTCGAAAGACACACTAGTCACATCACAGCATTGGCCATACTGCTGGGTACCACCTTCGCTTGGGTTCACGTTGTGATGTTTTTAATCTCACAGCAATACCCCATTACCAGGTACCAATTTCTGTAGCAGTTACTCTTAACTATTGCTGTGAGAGAACACCCAAAGTCAAGCAACTTAAGGGAGAAAGGGAGATTTATTCTGCTTACAGTTCCAGAGGGGAGATACAGTTTCTTATGGTAGAGGGGGCATGGCTAGCTGGCCAAAGCTGGCGGAGGCTACGTCACTGCAGACATCTTGGAGGCTGAGAGCAGCAACGCAGACATCTCCTGGAGGTGGGTGGGACTAATCCACCCACTTCCTGCGCACTTTGTCCCTATCCAGCTGACTCTCCTGTCATGGTAAAGGAGGGAGACCACACCCATTCCTAGAAAATTTCTTAGTGAAGGTTCTGGGTTGAGGGGTGATTAGCAGGTTTTCTGGACCTGTTCTGTGGTGAAATGGGGAGATGGGAGAAGGAGGACTTTTATAGATGGCCTCACTGTTCCTGCCAGCTACCCAAGTGATTAAAGGTTTGAGGGTCTGCCTCCTCTTCATGGGGTCTGGAGGAACTCAGATTGTGAGAGGTTTAATGACAACCCTCACAAGCACAGGGAGGGATGTTCCCTGAGATCGGCTACCAGCTGTTGCCTTCCTTGGGTGAAGACGGCGCAAGAGGGAGGGAGCTGGGCCACAGCACGTGGGTTCACAAAGCCCAAGACTCTGAGCCCTTGAGGTCAAGGTCTCTTCTGTTATTCAGCCTGCTGTCTTTCTTTGGTTACTTCCACTTATCTCCTGAAATATGAACCAGTTTTTTGAAAAGCTCTAGTGGAAATTCTGCTCTCGTAAGACTCTCTAATGTCTGAGCCTCTCAGTGCTCTGTGGTCAAGGAGAGGCTCAGTCCTGTGTCTGTAGAGAGATTTCAAACCGAGGAAGCCAGGTCTGCACTTGCCTCCTTTCTTCAAACCAAGATCACTCAGTTCTCCCTGATGCGAGGAGGATTCTCTGTTGTTTTGCCAGCATTTGGTCACTGTGATCATGATTTTTTTAAAAGTCATTATGTTCAGTGCATGTGTGTGTGTGTGTGTGTGTGTGTGTGTGTGTGTGTGTAAATGTGGGGGCAGGGGTTAGTGCTTGTCCTGCAAGTGTCAGGACTGGAGTCTGGATTCCCAGATCGTACTTAAAAGCCAGGGGAAGTGGGTACCCCCTTTTGATCCCAGCCCTTGGTAGGTAGAGACAGGGTATCCCAGGAACAAGCTGCTTTGCTAGCTATGTTGTCATCCAACTCTAAGTTCAATTGAAAGCCACTACCTCAATAAATAAAGCAGAGAGCAATGGGACTGGAGAGATGGCTCAGGGGTTAAGACTCTGCCTCGCAAGCAGAAGGTCCTGAGTTCAGATCCCAGGTTCCACATAAAAACGCTGGTCTGGAATGGCAGCTTGTACTTCAGGGCCTAGTGGGCAGAGTCTGGGAAATCCTAGAGTGAAACAAGGACATAGAAGCAAGAAGGATGATTCCCGAAGGATGATTCCTGAAGTCACCCTTGGTCCCCCAAAGGGACACATAGTGCCCTTTGATGCACACACACACACACAGACACACACACACACACAGACACACACACACACACACACACACACACACAGAGTAAAACAAAACTTAGAGGCGATTGAGGAAGACATACCAAAGTCAACCTTGGGCCTCCCTGTGCATGTGTACCACACATATATTCACACGTACAGACTGCCTTCTTCATGTATGCATTACACTGTTTCAGTTATTTGATGTAAGTTATGGATTTAATTTCATTCTCATAATTGAAATGGTAGAAAAGCTTGTGATATCGTAGCATCTAGTGATCATGTGATACATATGATGCATATACAGTTAATTCAACAGTGAACGTGAGCTTTTGTTCCGTGTAGGGTCTCTGAGAAGTAATTATATGAAGGTGAATAGACTCTTCCTTGGTAATTGGAAGCACTGCATATGCAAAGTATTGTGTAAGGAGGAATCATTTGATAGCAGACTGGACAGCTTAAGACAGAACACAGGGCTGGTGTGTCATGAACCAATGGCCAGTGAATGGAAGAATGTGCCCAAGACCTTGGCCACGGTCCATTGTTCCTCGCCCACATTAGGATCACTAGGCCCTTCATGCCTTGTTGGGCAAACGGTGTCCTATGTGCCGGATACTCCAGGCTGTGCTGCTTCAGCATCTAGCAGATGCTGCATCGTGTCTTTACAGTTGCATTTCACTGGCTGCATCTTTGTCGGGTACAAACATGCACCCTAATGTTTACTTCAGATGACTTCTGCTGTCTGAAAAAGGATCAGGGTGAACCATGCACGGTCTGGCTCTCACTCTCACAATGGAGAAAGTGACGTGGAAGGTGTTGGTGGAGGGAATCTTTCTTGAATTTCTTTTCCCTTATAGACCTTAAAGGAAAAGCCTGAGGATTAACTAAACCAAGTAATGTGTGTCAAGATCAGAGCGTCTTGTGCCCAGCCCCCCAGGCACGTTCACTGCCTTCCTTTGATGCAAAAGAAACTATCACCTATTTTAGGATCACGATTTTTCCCAGTCTCTTCCTCTAGTGGAGTTTGTTCAACCACAGGGATAGGTCTGCAAGGTGAGGGTTTGTCTGCAGTTCATGAGGGTAGATGAGAGTCCAGCTGTAAGGGGGCCTTCTTTTCCTCTCTTCTTTTTTTCTTCCTCCTCTTCCCTCTCTCCTCCTCCTCTTCCCCCTCTTTTTCCTCCTCCTCCTCCTCCTTCTTCTCTCTCTCTCTCCTCGGTCCTGGGATCTGTCCCAAGTCCTCAAACATGCTAGACAAACACTCTTCCACTGAATTATAGCCCCAGATCCTGTTTTTAAGCTGTGTTTTATTAACACACACACACGCACCAGAGAGAGAGAGAGAGAGAGAGAGAGAGAGAGAGAGAGAGAGAGAGAGAGATCTGGCATAATACCAAATATTCTAGAGGAAAGTGCATTTGAAATGAATGAAGATACATTTTTGCTTTGCAAGCTTTCTAGGGGAATTACTGAATCTAGATATCGAGACAGTCTTGGGATAGTGGTTCACTCAGTGGAGTGCTATGCTTGGAACGATGACAAGTTGGAGCGAAGACTCCTAACCTGCAGAAGCTTATGAATTTGTTGGAGAGGCCAAAGTGTAAGGAGCGTAAGTTGACCTGAGTGTCAGGAAGGGCATTAGAAAGCAGAGCTCAACTCTCCGCATACTATGGAAAGACAGGCTCCTTTAGACTCCAAGGAATTTACTAACCGGGAGACTTAGGATCGTGGTTTGGTTCATAAAGCTACGTTGTTTCATGATGAAGTTGCTCGCAGCCCCCCCTCCCAATCATCCTCCCGTCAAACCCAAAAACGTGATGTTGCTGCTTCTTCCATACTTGGAGCGAACGTGTCTTTCTGCGTCTCAATGTTCAGACTCTCATCTGAAAACTGCACACTGTGCCAGACCCTTACTGCCCACATCATGCTCCGACAACAGGACGTGGACTCCCTTTACCATTCACACACAGAGCAGAAGTCTCAGCTAAAGGCTTACCTCAAAAGCTGTGGCTCACTTATACTGTGACACCAGTGGATTTAGGAATGTCGGGTGGATAGGAAGCTCTTCCTCTCTCCGTTAGAACGTGATTTGTAATTCAGGACTCAAGAGCACCAATCTTTTGAGCTGGGCCTCTCCACCTGTCCTTCTGTCTCCTAGGTCCCCAAACCCAAGAAGACAGCAAAAGGATAAAACCATGAGGTGGGCAGCCTAGACCGCAAGGCTGGGGTCTTCCAAAGCTTCTGTCAGCGTGGGAAAATGATCGCTGTTGCTTTCTTTCGGCCACGAGGCTTTTCGTCTGGCTGATTTCCTAGTCCTGTTTTTCATGGTAAACAGCCCGCCCTTCCACACACTTTGGTGTGTATGTGTAGGGGAACATGTGTAAAAGAGGGCACTTGAGAGTGGGCCTGTGGAAGTCCCGGGGTGACAGAGAATCATCCTGGATTGTTCTATTTCCTTTTTGCTTTGCTCTGGGGTCTCCCAGGCTCCACCTTCCAGGGCCGGCAGTTCAGGCTGCCGCCATGTCTGCCAGGTCTTTCTCCATGGGATCCGGACTCGGGTCCTTTTGCTTGTGAGGCAAAGGCTTTGACCTCTGAGGTTGTGTTTTTACGCACAGGGTCACGCCGTTGAGAGCTGACTTGGCACGGATACATCACAGTGGATCTAGACCAGGGCCGTGGGAAAGCTTTGGGGTTGGCCTTGCTTTCAGCACGTCTACCCAGCTGTTTCTCTTGCTCTTTCCCGCCTCTAGATCCTCAAATCCAAAGATCTCACGTCTCCGACCCAACGCTACATTGACAGCAAAGTCGTGAAGACGAGAGCAGAGGGCGAGTGGCTGTCCTTCGACGTGACGGACGCCGTGCACGAGTGGCTTCACCATAAAGGTTACACGCCACCTTCCCTTTCTGTCCCTCCACGCAGTGCTGAGTGACCGCGCTGCGCTTGCACACGCAGACACTCACACGAATGACTTGCTTAACTTCCTGTTTTCCAGACAGGAACCTGGGATTTAAAATAAGCTTACATTGCCCGTGTTGTACCTTCGTGCCGTCCAATAACTACATCATCCCAAACAAAAGCGAAGAGCTGGAAGCAAGATTCGCAGGTAATTGAAACTTGGCTCATTGATGCAGTGATCTTTCTTCATGTGTGTGTGTGGGGGATGCACGCGTGTGTGTATGTGGGGGGGGGTCCATGCATGTGTGTGTGCATGGGGTGCATGTGTGTGTGTATGTGTATGTGTGTGTGCATGGGGTGCATATGTATATATGTGTGGGGGTGCATGCATGTGTATGTGTGTGTGGAGTGCATATATGTGTGTATGTATGTGTGTGGAGTGCATGTGTGTGTATATGTATGTATGTGGGTGCATGAATGTGTATATGTGTTACAAATGTGTATACATATGTGTGCTCTGTGTACAAGAAGACACTTGCGTGTGCACCTGTGGAAGCCCAAGGGTAACATCAGAAGTCATCCTGGATTGCTCCATTTCCTCATTGCTTTGCTCCGGGGAGTCCCAGGTCTCTGCCTTCCAGGGCCGGAATTAACAGACCACTGTCCTATCCACCTAGCATTTTTACATGGGGTCTGGGGATCTGAGCTCAGGCCCTTTGTTTTTGGAGGCAGAAGCTTTAGCCTCTGAGCCATCCCCCCAGCCCCACTGTGATACTCCTATAGGGAGAGCGTGTGTCGAGGGGTGAGGGAGTTTGCATGAGCAAGCAGGATGGTTGGATGAGGCTGGGCAAAGCGTTCATCTGGGCTCATCTGTTGGAGGGCACAAGAAGAAGGAATGACTGACTCCCAGTTTTTACTGGTCGGTGGCCAGTGATGACTTGGACAGTCCTAACTGGCCCCTTAACCCTGAAGACTTTTAAATAATGAGTTCAACCTGTGATGGTTCATAAGCCAACTTCCCCATCTATGCTGAGATTACGGAAAAAGACGGCATGCCCCTGAGGAATCGCCCCGTCCTGCTTCCGTTTCTGCAACCGATATGGGGCCGCTCGGCCTTTCCTTGTCTCCTTCCATTTTCCTCTCAGACCTTCAAGCACATCCCTAAAGCTTTTCTCTTCCCCATGCTTTAAATGGATTAGGCAGAATCCAGAGCGAGCAGGGAGATGCCAGGGGTTCAAGTCACTCGGCTCAATGAACATGAGCTCTTGAGTGAGGAGGTGACCAAAATCCTGGGCCACACACTGCTGTGACATTGACCTGCCCTGCAGGTCAGAGACAGGTCCCTCTCCCCTCCTAACATCGCCCGGGACCGCCCTCCACTTCCAGCCATCTCTGGTGGCTTCTTGTTCATGGAAAAATACAGCCAGAGGACAGGAGATTTATTTCAGCCTCTAACGTGGCCGTGATTCTCTTGAGTGCTGAGATTAAATGCTTAGCCTGCAGTCTCGGGGGCATGCTTTGGGGAGCTCAAGTTTCTAAATCTCCGATGGAATCAGGAGCGTGTGGAGGATGCCATAAAATAAATGAAAAAGCCCTTTCTTCGCAGCTTCCCGAAATAGCGTGAGGTAAGGGTGACTTCCGCTGCGCTGCAGCCCAGTCCGTGCCAGTTAGCTCGGCCTGGGTTTGCGTTCATTAGGAGCGTCTTGGGAGCCGATCGGGCTCGGGAAGAGTGGGAACCAGCGGTGGACAAGGCGCGTTCTGTGGTGCTGTGTTCTGTTGCTAAGAGCTTGAACACAGGCCGCACTGAGGATGAACTAAAATAAACTACCCGAGTGCCCCTGGACCAGAGGTCAAAGACTGCTTGTGCGGTGGCTTTGCCGGCTGTAACCCTGGCTTCCCTGTGGAACGGCCTGCAGACAAGAACCCCATTTAGAAGTGTCGCTTGTGGGAATTCCTTTGTGTGTGTGTGTGTGTGTGTGTGTGTGTGTGTGTGTGTGTGTGCTTATGCGTGTGTCTGTGTGCTTATGCATGTGTCTATGTGTGTGTCTCTGTGCGTGTGTGGTTACGTGTGTGTGTGCTTGTGTGTTTGTGCATGTGTGGCCTTGTAGTGTGTTTGTGTGTATATGTGTGTGTTTTCGTGTGCACGTGTGTGTTTGTATGTTTGTGTATGTGTGTCTATGTATGTGCGCTTGTGCATTTATGCATGTGTCTCTGTTATGTGCTTGTGTGTGCATGTTTGTGCATTTGTGTTTGTGCATGTGCTTGTGGGGGGTGGGTATGTATGTGTGCACGTGCTTGTGCATGTGTGTGTGTGCGAGAGTGCTTGTGTGCTTGCGTGTATATGTGTGCGCACATGCTTGTTGTGTGTGTGTGTGTGTGTGTGTGTGTGTGTGTGTGTGTGTGGTTTCCATGGGGAATGATGACAGCCAGTGATGCTGCCGCTGCGGTGCTATTTATGACAATGATCAAGAGAGTTTTTATATATATGGCTGTTGATATTTGACGAAGGCAAAGCTCAATGTTTATTACGCGCGTGCATTTTTTCAAGGTATTGACGGCACCTCCACATATGCCAGTGGTGATCAGAGAGCTATAAAGTCCACTAGGAACAAAAGCAGTGGGAAGACCCCACACCTTCTGCTAATGTTGTTGCCCTCCTACAGACTTGAGGCGCAGCAGCCCGCCCGGCGGAAGAAGCGCGCATTGGATGCAGCCTATTGCTTCAGGTGAGGCAGAGCCCAGAACTCTGGCTCCCTTAACCTTTGCAGTGCCTTTGCTTGTCCGGGAACTGAACTCACGGCTCAAGACAGAGCACTGGACAGCCAAGCCCTTGTGTCTTACAACGCTGGTCCTCCCGAGACCCAAAGTAGTTATTCCCATATTGTGTCCAGTATCTGTGTTGTTGTGTCCAGCAACTTGGTGCTCTGGGTGTGCAGGGAGAATACTGACCCCAGAACATTTCCCCCAGGTTCAATTGAAGTGCTTCAGTGAAGAAAAAGGGGTCTCTGTCCTTCCTCCACCCCCAGCAAATACGAGTTAAATCAGGGAAGACCCGTCATCACCCTGGTAGCCTTTCCTCTCGGGTCTGGTCACTTTCCTTTATCTTCGCCTTCACCACGAAGGCTGTTGGCCAGGCCTCGGGCTGCAGAATTTGATTCAGATGAGGGAGCGGGAGAAGAATTTATTTTCCGCTTCCCTGTGAACACACAGAGAGGGACAGCTGCTGGGGTCTGTGCTAGCGGAGGCCACTTTGGGGTGTCGTGGGACACTGTTCTCTGTGTAACAAGCCACAGATGCAAAAACACTTTGGTTGCTAGAACCATGTTTTCTTGACCTCTGGCTCGATCCTCTAGCATGTGGGGAGATGGGAGACATGGTCACAAAGGAAAATGCCTTAGAGGTTCTTTGCAAATGTTGTTCATGCAGTAGGGGACCAGAGACTGGATGTTGGAGCTGGATGGGTGGCTGGGAGCACCTGTCCGTTGTGGGCATCTCTCTGCTTATGTCAACTTGTCAAGGTCATGGGCAAGGGGCTCTGCCACAGGACACGTAAGGGAAGCCGCCCAGAGAACCACCGTCGCAGTCCCCATGAAACCATGCGAGACGGCAGCAGAACATTGAAAACCGGCTCTGGTGTTTGCTTGGTTGTTGAAAAAATGGACAGGTCACTTTTCTGACTTGGGAGGGAAATCAATTCTAACCCCCCCACTGCTTTTTCTTTCTATAGAAATGTGCAGGATAATTGCTGCCTACGTCCACTTTATATTGATTTCAAGAGGGATCTTGGGTGGAAATGGATCCATGAGCCCAAAGGGTACAATGCTAACTTCTGTGCCGGCGCGTGCCCGTACTTATGGAGTTCAGACACGCAGCATAGCCGGGTAAGTGTTGGGCCAACTCGTTTCTTCTCTTCTTGCCTTCCTTGAAATACATGCCAGGTAGCATTGCTGGATGAATTGTAGTAGAATTGGTGCCCTTTTGCTGTCTCTCATGAATGGGTCTTTTCAAATGGTGAGGACCAATGTGGGTAGGTGGTAGGAATCAGGACAGAACCCTGGCTAGCTCACAGTAGGTCCTGCTGGCTAGCTCACAGTAGGTCCTGCTAGCTAGCTCACAGTAAGTCATGCCTTCTCAGTTGATTTCCTTTTTCATGCCCTTCTCAGTTAGAAGCATAAATTTTTTTTTTAAAAAAAGGACTTTTGAATCTATGTGTATTTAAAGTGTGGAGGAACCCAAGTGTCCATATTAAAAAAATAAATAAAGCGACTCTGCAATCAGGAGGGCTGGGACCTCTGTGGCTCTCAGCTTCTTACCAATGACAGGGAACGGCTACAGTAAAAAGTGTCCTTGAGAAAATAATGCCAGACTCAAGAGCTGTAAAGCATAAAAAGCTTCTCCGAGCTTCTCCGAGTCATTTCTTTTTCACTGCAGCTTTTGCCCATTTGTTTCCTGATCTCTCGTGAGACAGTCTCACTGTAGTCCAGGCTGGCTCTGGAGGTCACTGTGTAGACCAAGCTGGCTTTGAACTTGGGGTGATCCTCCTGGGTCACACATGCTGACGTCACAGGCAGGCACCCCCATGTCCAAGTCTCTATGTCTCTCTCTGCCTCTCTCTCTTTGCTCTAACCCAAAGTAAGCAAGAATCTAAATATTTACCAACTCAGCTTCCGTAAGAACAGAGGGCTGACTGAGAGGAAGATCCAAGGTTGAACACCACGTGTCGCCAGCCCAGATGAGTGAAAAACTTTCTACGGAATGGTCAGAATTTATCCGTGTGCTTTGTCCTCGCGGCTCTGGGTACTTCCTCTCGGTCACCAATGCAGGATTTTAGAGATAAAAAGGACTTCACAGATTATCTTGCTAAAGCATCTAATTTGGCTAAGAGAGAGAGAGAGAGAGAGAAGAAATAGGAGAGAAGGAAGGAAAGAAAAGAAAAACCCGGCAGTCAGGCGCAAGGACAACTTGCCGGTGATGACACGGGAGACAAACGGGGGCTGGGCCCGCAGCCCTGCTGTTCAATACGCTGGTCTCCATGGCTGCATCTTGCTGAGCTTAATTCCTGAAATGTGTCTGCTCTGCTCCTCAGGCTCCTGCAAATCTCCTTATTAAAGAGGCATTAGAAAAACTGCCTTGCACTGCAGGGTAGGAAAACGAACCTACTGCCAAAAGGTCGCATAATACATTTGCCGAATCCAAGAGTTGGGGGTGTTACCAATTACGTTAGATAATCCGAGCTATGAGAATGGCTCTTCTGCAGAATTCCGCGTGGCGTGTGAGGTCTGTTTATGTGTAAATGCCTGCGTGGGCTGGAACTGAAGCAGACAGCTATGGCTTCTCTTCCCCTGGGGCCTTTTCCCAAGGGCCCTGTGGGCTTGGGACCCTCCGGGCGGGGACAGGGGGATGGTGGGGGTAACCATGTGCTTGGCCATGTGAGGGCAGCTTGTTCCTTCCCAGGCCTTTGTCTCTGCTGCCTGGCTGGCCGGCTTCATCCTTGGTAACAGCAGCTGTAATGTGGGCAAGGCCAGCTTGCCGAGCAGAGATGCAGGTCTCCTGACACACAGGACGAGTGTGTGGTGGCCAAGACCAGGCTGGTTCTGTTCTTTTTTTTTTCCTTTCTCTTCTCTTCTTTTCTTTTCTAGAATCTATCTATCTATCTATCTATCTATCTATCTATCTATCTATCTATCCATCCATCCATCTATCTATCTATCTATTTGTGTGTGAGTATCAAAGGGCACTCACTCCACTCCCTGTGGAGGCCGAAAGGTGACTTCAGGAATCATCCTGAATTGTTTCTACCTCCTTTTTGCTTTGCTCTGTGATTTCCCAGACTCTGCCCACCAGGGTCAGAAATGCAAGCCACCACCATTTCTGCACATAGTGCCTGGGATCCAAACTCAGGACCTTCTGCTTGTGAGGCAGAGTCTTAACCCCTGAACCACCTCTCTGGCTCCAGGTTTGCTTCTCAAGGGGGAGAGGGGGAACAACTATCCTGGTCACAGACATGTGATCTGGGCAGTTCCGCGAGAAGCCAGGGGCAGTTGAGAAGACAGGCTGTGTTGCTGTGTTCTCTGTGCTCATCTGAAACTGTCACAGTGAATCTCAAGGAAGCGGCAATTTGTCTGAAACACATTGGTGACTTCCTCGGACAGGTCTCAGCCATCCCCGGGTACCCTGGCTGGATACTTTGTCAGATCCACCCACTGCTCTGGCAGGACTATCTACAGAATGTTCTCTTCCTTCTATTTAGCATCCACTGTCTACTCCTTCAACTCAGCCATCTCCTTTACCACACAGAGTTGGCTATTATTTTTGCTTTAAGTCAAATGTAAGAAAGTCACCAATAAAGACTGTTCGGTAGTGTCCATTTGTTATCCTGACACGTGGGAGGCTGAAGCAGGAGACTTGGGAGCTTGAGGACAACTTGGGCTACAAGGTGAATTCAAGGTCAACTGAAAATGCACAGTGACTTCATGCCCAGCCTGGCTCCACAGGAAAGCCTTGTCTCCCCACACAGAACAAAAGCAAGTGACTCTAGATTGCTTCTGTTGTGAATGCCTTTCTTAGCATCTCTGTAATGGTGAAGAAATTAATACAAAATCAAAAGATTTTTTTAACCAAAATTTAAATGACTTTACATTGCAGAAGCAGATGTGGTCATCTTTCTAGCCAAGGGTAGCTTACACTTCTCATGGGAGCTTCCATAGAACAGTTCATTCTTCTCCTCATTATCTCTTCATGTCGCTTCTGAGTTATATGTTGCCAGACAAGATTTCCTAGAACTGCAGATTGTAAACAAGGTCTCCATAGTCTCTAATCCCAAGGTACGCTGAATCCACTTGGCAATCTGAAAGAAATACTCTTGGGATTCCAGCTGTCAGTATCAAAATAAAGCCAGATAGTAAGCGGCCTGGGATGCTGGTATAGCGTCCAGCAATTATTTGAGCAAACTCAATAGAAAGATTAGGAAAATCTGCTAAACGAGCCCTTTGGGTCACTCCTACCTTTATAGAATCATTTGTTTATTATACACAGTAACGAAAAGAACAATAACAACAACAATAAAAAGCATCTTGGGAAGAAAAACTTAATCTGATGATTGCTAAGGATGCAAATGAATCTGTCCATAATATTGAGTTAAGAAAGCAAATAATGAACCAAATATAACTAAGAGTGCCTACTCAGTAGAGTGAGGATTTAAAAATAATCACACTGAGCTGGGGCGGGGGGAGCTGGCTCAGTGGTCAAGTGCCTGTGGCATAAACTTGAGGGTCTGAGTGCTCTCAGGTAAAAGTGGGGCGCGCTGGAATGCATCTATAATCCTAATCCTGGGGGGAGGAGGCTGAATGGATGAGCTGAAGGATTCAGTGAATGGTGACAAATGTTGTAGAAACCCAAACTTCCCTCTATTTTCCATTCTGGTGAGGTGTAAGGACTTAGTGGCATTCATACTAAAGGATGCTCCAGGGGATGGGAGGGGGGACGGGGGCACTGGGAGAAAGGGAGGGAGGGGGTGAAAGGAAGGGGAAGGGGGAGGATGCAAGGGGGACTGAGGAGGGGTGGAGGGAGGGAGGGGACCTGGGGACCTGTTGAGCTTGTATGATTGGGAAAAAAATAAATATAATTTGAAAAGTACTGTAGAGAGCAATAGAAGAAGGCACCTAGCATCAGCCTCTAGCCCCCACGCGCACGCACGTACACACACTCACACGTAGTGCGCCTCGTGCACACCTAGGCGTGTACAGAGAAAACTCAAAAGAGGTGAATACTAACCGTCCTGCCGTGTCCGCCCCTGTGTTCCCGTCCCTCAGGTCCTGAGCTTGTACAACACCATCAACCCGGAAGCATCCGCCTCGCCTTGCTGCGTGTCGCAGGATCTCGAGCCGCTCACCATCCTCTACTACATCGGGAAGACCCCCAAGATCGAGCAGCTTTCCAACATGATCGTGAAGTCTTGCAAATGCAGCTAAGACCCTTCTGGGGAGGAAAGGTGGCCCGGCGGCCGGGCGAAATCCACGAAACGGTGACATTGGGTGACAACGACGACGGCAACGTTCCTAACACACGAGAGAGTCTTGGTTCATCAGTGTTAAAAAAAAAAAAGTTGAAAAAAAAAAAAAAACGGTACTAGTTCAAACACTTCCGAAGCTTGCGTTCTGTTTGTTAAAAACTGGGGTGCGAAAGAAAAGAATTGCGGGAGGCCTCTTCTGCATTTCACCTGCTTTGTGAGGGACACAAGGAGCAACAGCTTTTCTTTCTTTTTTTTTTTCAAGGAAAAAAATAAACACTGGAAGAATTCTTTAGTGTTAATTATGTGAAAGTTAAAAAGTAAAAGCAAGAACGAAAAGAAACAGGAAAATGTGCTCGGTGGAGCTGCGGACGTACCGTGCGGACCGGTTCTTCTGTATTGCTATGCAATAGGCTCGCTTCCCTTCCCTTCCTCTTAGCGTTAACAGTTATTTATTGTGTGTTCCTACGTAGTGGACCTTTCATTGCCCTTGGAAGGTTATAACAGGTGTTTAAAGTGGAGACCAAATACTTTGCCAGAGACTCGTGGATGGCTTAAGGAACTTGACCTCAAATGAGCCAAGAAATGCGATAAAAGAAAAAGAAGAAGAGGAGGAGGAGAAAGAGGAGGTCATATAAATGGAACGCAGTCCAGCGAGTGATTCCTCAAACACACGAGTGTGAGCGAAGACAAACCCCGGTGAATCTGTGCTGTTTCTATCAGCCCCTAGGAGAACTCCGTGACAGGTTTCCAGTACTAGAAAAACAGGTCTGGTGGCGAAGACTTGCAGTTGGAATAAGTCTGTAAGATTTTGTTTTTCCTTCTTTCCATTGTAAATGGTCCCTTGTCAGTTTCAGCAAACCAGTGAGCTATTCGGATATGCACTGGTCGGTCTCTGGGCCTTAACATTGCTGTAGAGCTGCCCTATAGAGGTCTCGTATATTTCGGTGTACATAACTATACCTGTATTACTAAAATAGATGTGGGTCTAGAAGCCAGTGTGATTGGAAAAAAAAAAAACCTGCAGATTTCTTTTACAAACTATTAAATGAAAACATTAACTACTTTTTGTGTAATGTGTAAATTCTTACCATTTTTATCTACACTCTGTAATCATGTCTATGATTTAGATCGGACTTAAATCTGGGCTCCTTCAAATGCTCATTCACAGTCATGTCTGCTTCTTTTAGCTGCTCAGTACTGTCGAGTAAAGTCTCTGGGTTTTGACTTGCACTACGAATGCATTTTCTCCATTTGCGTTTTGTGCATTGTACATTTTTATGACATAAGCTACCTGAGTCCGTTTTCCATTTTTATTTTCTTTTGCTAAAAAAAAAAAAAAAGGATAGACTCGGTGGTCTTCTTTCATCTTCTAAGCAGTACAGCTAATCAGGCCAGGCATTAAGGAAGGGTTCTGTTAGGAAAAAATGGAGAATTGTAGACACAGATAATCAAGCAGAAATATTGTAGTTTTAGGGAGGGCGTAAGGCTCTGAGCTCAGCATCTTGGCCTTTGGGCTCTGTTTAATGAGGAATTTCTTTTCTTTGGTTTAATCAATATCTTCATGCAATTTCATTGTTGTTAAAAAAAACTAATGATTCAAAGAAAACATCTCTTTATCTCACTGAGTTTTTGGTGTTCATGAGGGAAATTGAGAGATTTTAACATTTTAGCTGAGTTTCTCAAAAGGAAAATGAAGTCTAGGTTAGCATCTGTCATTTTGTTTATTTCCCTCAAGTTCAAGCATTTATAGATGCTCTTTTGAAAGCTGAAGAGGCCCAGGTGGACGTTCTCCCATGTGAAATTAGTCTTCCTTCCATCTGAACCACAGAGATCCAGAGTCCGGGCTAGATTTTATTTGGCTCCGAGAAGGTCACTTTCGGGGGAGACCTCACGTGGCAGCTTCACGGTACCGTCCTCCACATCTTTAGCTTCAGGAGCCAAATGAACAGACAAAACGACAGATTAAGCAACGGAATATTTGCAGTTTCACCCAGAGCACAGCGCAAGGCGGTAGGAGAGAGAAGAGAAGTCGTTTGCCATGTAGCCTTATCTGGGGAACTTTCCTTGTGGTTCACTAAAGAAAGCCAAGAATTTGATTTGCAAGTGTCGAGGTCTAGAAAGGCAAGAGATGCCACAGAGAAGGAGGGTCCGCACGGGGGGCGCAGCGCCTTGCCCAATGCAGGGGTGTGGTGTCATTTTTTTCTCTTCCACTTTTCTGTTAATTCTGTATAAATCACTCATTTCTTCAGGTGTTTTCCCTCTCAGATCAAAATGACATTTGTTTTGTATTATTTTGTCCTTATGAATGCACTGATAATATTTTATATGCTCTATTTTAAGATTTCTTGAATCTTTTTTTTTAATTTGTGGGTCTTGTAAGGTCTTTATTTCCCATAAGTAAGGGAGGGAGGGAAGGGAGGTGGGAGGAGCGTTGGGACCCAGTTAGCAGACGGGCAGGGTGGCCAATTGTATGTGTTAATCACCAGAATAGTTTTACGGTTGGCATGATTTAAAAAGATAGAATATAAGAAAACTGGCCGTTTTGTATTTTGATGACCAATTATGCTGTATTTTAACATGATGTATGTCTGGTTTTTGTGGTGCTCTAGTGGTCAATAAATTATTTCAGTTACGTGTGGCTGTGTTCTTCCTGACTCGGATTCTCACTTAAGTCGAGAATATATCGGGTTGCTAAGCGAGATGGTTACCGGTTGATTGCCTGACCGGTGAAGCCACACTTCAGGTCATCCTGGTTCGCTCTGTTCATGAGGCTGTTGGTATCAGGAAGGCCGGGCAGCCGCCTAAGAACCACAGCCTGTCTATCGAGGACTGGAGAAAGTTCCACGCAGCCTTTTATTCTCTCATTTATTGCTATTTGGTAATTGTTTGGGATTGAGTTTCCATCCAGCTTGACAGTCTACCAGAAAAGAAAAAGAAAAAACACACAGAGAGATTTTGCTTTGTGATTTGGCTTTGTGGGTCTATGTTCTGCCAACCCTAGGGTCAGAACTGGTCTAGACAGGGTCCCCTGTAGCCCTATAACTTGGATAATTGTTGAGCCAGCCAGATATAACGAGAGCTGTGTGCGCTTTGGGGTTGGTTACTTGGGAGCAGTACTCACCCCTCCGTCTTTTTCCCCATGCTACAGGGGTGCACAGACAGACATAGATATAGACACACACACACAGACACACACACACACACACAGACACATACACACAGACACTCACATACACACACATACACAGACACACACACATACACACATAGACACACATGTACACACACACAGACACACACATACACACACATACACAGACACACACACATACACACATAGACACACATGTACACACACACAGACACACACATACACATAGACACACATGTGCACACACACAGAGACACAGGCACACACACACAGACACACAGACACATAGACACACCGAGACACACAAACACACACACAATACATACACACAGACACACACATACACACAGACACACATGCATACACACAGAGACACAGGCACGGACACAGACACACACACAGACACAGAGACACAGGCATACATACACACATACACACATACAGACATACACATACATACACACACACATACACACACAGACACACACAGACACACACAAACATACACACAGACACACATGCACATACAGACAGACACATACACACACATATACACACAGAGACATGCATACACACACAGGCACACACACAGGTGCACACACAGACACATACACACAAACACACAGACACACACACCGACACACACACCGACACACACAGACACAGGCACACATGTTCAAGGGCCCTCTAGTACAAGCACACAGGGACACACACAGACACACAGACACACATGCACACACACACACACACACATATATACACATACACAGACACACGAATACACATACACACAGACACATAGTCACACAGAGACACACCCAAATACACACATAGACACACATACACACAAACACACACAGACACACACGTACTTTTCACCCCTCAGATTTTGGCTGTCACCTGTCAAGTCTAGACTCCTCACGTTGTCAGCCCCTTAACAAATAGCACTAATAAAAAAGGAGGCGTGACTCGGTGTGGTTTTTTGCTTTGTCCCATGTGAGAACTCACTTGTGCCTGCTGCGGCCTAATGTCGCAGAAAAACACGTCACCAGTCTGAGAGTGGAAGTGGTCCCCCTCCTACCATCCCGTCAGCCGAGCGTATGGAGAGGACGAGATGCACTGAGCCCACGCTCCTGTGTGGAGTAGCAAGCCTGGGCCCCTGCCACCATCGCCACAGGGCCCGCCATGCTGCATTGCGAGGTACGGCAGGTCACGGTGGACGTGCGACCTGGCAGTTGCTCCGCACTGGAAACGTCCCCAGCTGCCCCTTGTTTGGTCCTTTGGCTGTTGATTGGCGCTCCTGGACACTCGTCACTAGCTTGCACAGGCTCTGTCATCAGCCACACCTCTAGCCCGGGGAGACGAGCGCACCTGATGGGCAGGTCTGACCGGAAGCAAAGCCCTCAGCTCACCCTTGGGTCCCGTCCGTGAACGACAGTTTCCATATCCCCAGGCCCGTACTGCTTGGGGTTTCAAGCAATCCTCACAAAGCACGAGCTGCTCATTCCCAGACAACGACTTGAGCCCACGTAGCCTCATCTTGGTACTAAACGGGCAAGACCTCCAGATCTTTATCTCGCAGGTGGATCAGGCTGTCAATCATTCCCGAGGGACTGTTCTACAGCTGTATGTTAACCCTGGGAAGACTTGAGAAGTAGCTATTTGAATGGCCTTTTTCTTGACTCGTAACTACAGAACATCACCAGGCCCTTGGCAAGTGGATTTCATCTCTGGCTTTGCCCTGCAGGAGGTGGTTTCTGGATCATTCTATTTTACAAGACAATATGTAGTTTCTGAGCATCGGGTTAGAACTTCATTACAATAGTTACCTACAGATCCTGAGCAAGACTGAATAGATCAGCCGAAGATATAAAACACATATCAGATTGGAAAGATCTTAGGTACAAAAACTTGGAAAAAGCATCTCATTAATCACTTTCATATCAGTTTCTTGTCTAAATAATATTCTCAGGTATATACGAGATTAGGTAAAGTATATTACAATACTAATGAGTTTTATTATTATTTTGTGTGTGTGTGTCTGTGTGTATCACAGGGTACTGTGTGTGCCTGTGGAGGCCCAAAAGTGACTTTGAGAATCACCCTGGATTGTGCTACCTCCTTTTTGCTTTGCTCTGGAGTTTCCTAGGCTCTGCCTTCCACGACTAGAAGTACCACCACCATTTCTGCCTAGCATTATTTTTACGTAGGAACTGGGATCCAAACTCTGGTCCTTCTGCTTGTGAGACAGAGGTTTAACTCCTGAGCCATGTCTCCAGGCCAATAATATTAAAATTAATGTCACCTGCTCATATTTCATGTACGGCACACGTTTGTATTGTATCTGAGTTTTATTACAGACTCTCTCTGCGTCTCTTTCTCTTAGTGACACAAACGCTCACGTAGAACCAGTCTGGTCTTGCAGTTCTCCTATCTCAACCTCTCAATGCTATACTTACAGGTGGGCACCACTGATCCTGGCATTGTGTGGAATTTGAAAGCAGCTCTGCTTGGTACCAAAGGCTAAGCTGTTTCCATAGTCTTTATTACCGACCTTTGTTTTTGTGATTAATACATGAGAGAACAATTCAGTAAGTCCCCAGTGAAAGTGCTCTTTTGTTAGGTCAACATGCTAATGCTGAAAATCGAGCGGCAGCTCCGTAGGCTGCGACCTAAAAGTGTGCACTGGGTATTGAGTGACAAAGTTTGTAAGGAAAATACAGGCATTAACTAAAGCCTCACATCCAAAGTTCCTTCGTAGGATTGGCTATAGTGCTAAGCAGGAATAGGAGTCTGTACTTAAATCGAACTTGAATTCTATCCCTAGAGCCCCATGGAAAAGGAGAAACTGACTTCTGATTTCTAAAAGTTGTTCTCAGACCGCCGTGTGTTTTCTTGAATATTCTTCCTCTCTCTCTCTCTCTCTCTCTCTCTCTCTCTCCCTCTCTCCCTCCTTCCTTGCTCTCCCTCACTCTGTTTATCATGAATGAAAGAGAAAATAGACTACTCGAGGTCCCCTATCATCCATGGCTGTCTGGAACCCACACACTCCACCATCTTTTCTACTTGCCGAAAGAGAAAACAATCCGGATCCTCGCTGTGTTTGCAGCAGTCACGGAGCCTTGAGATGGGGGGAGACCGTGGAGCTGGAAAGAGACTCTGTCCTGTGCCTCTTGCTAGCAGGCTTTAGTGGGCACGTCCAGGCTCTCTACTTCTGGGGCACTTTAAAAAAAAACCAAATTTCACATGTAAAATTAGATTCAGAGATTTACAACCTGCAAAAGCAAAAACCAAGGGCTGAGGAGACGGCCCAGGGGTTACAGCTTTTGCCTCTCAAGCCAAAGAACCTGAGTTGATTCCCAGATCCCATGTAAAGATGCTGGGCTGATATGCAGTGGCCTGTAACTCTGGGCCTAGAAGACAGAGTCTGGGAAACCCCAGAGCAGAGCAATAAGGAGGTAGAGCAATTCACGATGATTCCTGATGTCATCCTTGGGCCTCCACGGGCTCATCCAAACAAGTGTCCACCAAAAAAAGGCCAAATAATGGAGTTACTACATGATAAGCAACAGAAGAGGGACATTGAACTATAGGATGTGTACTTGACTGGCTGGATTTTAGTCTTAGCTTCATATTTTTTTATTGTGACATAATACTTCCAGTTTAATGTTTTATCCCTGCTGAAGTATTAACTTGATTTGATGGGATCTTAGGGTTATAAGATTTCAGACTTTTAAAATTAAACGTATTTATATTATAAGATGAATTCAACACCTGTGGGGACAAAGTGAAGGTTACAGTTTGAAAGTGATGTGTTCTTGTGTCATAGTGAGTAAGGTGCAGGTGTCAACTTGTTTGGTTGAGGGTTTGAGCTCTGGGCGCATCTATAAAGAACTGGT